>JAKTTO010000019.1:0-256879 GCA_030581535.1 Yamadazyma siamensis
CTTTAACGGCTCTGGTTCTTCAGCTAACTCAGACGCCTCCCTGAAGCCAGGTTCCTCTCCAAGCGGCTCTCCTGTTATTTCCAGCTATGAGGCAGCAGCTTCTGGTTACATGCCAAGATTTATGTCTTTAGTTTTGTCACTCGTTGTGATTTTAGTTTGATCTGAATTCTCAGATACTCTTTTAGTTTTCGAAAAAAATATACCTTCATCACTTTATTTCCGTCTATTAATAAAAATGCTGGATCCCTCAGTATTTTCCAACCATGAGTTCATGATTGTACTGAGCACCAAGTTGTATCCAGATTTTTAAACATAAAATTTACTGGCTGCGAAAAAATGAGAGTGGTCGATAACAGTAAACTCGTAATGGGGATCCTGTAGCTCATGCAACTGGTTTTGTGTCAGTACTAGACAATTGATATGGAAAGTTCATGCTAGAGACATTTAGACATGAATAACTAGTCGGGAGAAACCCGGTCAGCGTCATAAATGTGCATATTGAACCGAGGTTGTATTTGGTATATGGTAAACTCTGGAAGAGGGAAATTGGTTGATGGAGATACCGAGACAGCTGAGGATGGACAAAGGAATTGTAACTGGACTTTCGGGAATGACGCAACGTGCTCACATGGAGTTTGGATGTGAGAGAGGATACTGGCGACGTTGTGGCAACAGATTAGTGCAGTGGATTCTAATAACGTGCAGGTTGTCATAGATGAGATAAAGGAAATGCAACGGATAATATGGAGGTGATCACACGAGCCCCAAATCCCGGTTGTGAGAGTGCACATATATTTCGCAGAACGAGACGTGGTAAACCGCGGCACCAGGATAGGGCGAGCGCGGCACGAGACAAGAGCGTCAGAGGTGACACATTACCATAAGCCACCATGGGAAAGGAGCAGCGTTCCAGAACATGGCTCTGGTTCGGTGATTAAACATGCAGGTGGGATCTTCGTATACACTATAACCAAAAATCAGAGCTAAAAACATATGTGTTGGGTACCAGAGAGTATAGTCTTCAAGGAGATCTTATTACCGTGATCTAACTATGGGCATATGACCAGGATCAGGCCCAACATAATCTCAAATCTCTTCCGGATCCTACAACATCACATCACACAAACCCCTTAACAAGAAAAGTGTCGATATCGGAAGCCAGTGGGCCACACCCGACCCGAATTTCTTTCTCCTCCCAAGTCCTTTTGCAGCCAGTAGAGACGCCGTCGTGCGATAGCCAATTGCTATCTCCACATTTACCAGCTGGAATTAGCATGGACATCGTCGAAGTAAAAGATAAGCAGCCAGCACGGTGGTATCACCCCACACACAGTGACACCACAAATTCTATACGACACACGGTGAGGCCACCGGAGTCCATTGCTTCCACGCCACCCGTCAGGTCACTAGTGCACACCACTCGCAGTGCGGTTGCGTGAATTGGTGCGACTGCGTGGATTCTGGGGTGCGGATGGGGTGACACTAGTGCTAGTAAAACCATAAATCCGAGCGAACTCGATACCAGCCTCAAGTATTTCTTTTGACTACCCCGTATCGTGCCAACACAATCAACACTACCCCATCCCTAAATCACCAGTCCTGAGGCCCTTAAACCCCATCTTTAACCCCCCATCCGGTGAAATTGGTTATTGCCCTACCTCACCCGCTTTTAATTTGTGGAGTGACATTTTCTTTTTCTCTCGCAATAGTTTGATCATTGGCTGCCAAAAACCAATAAAGGGGTTTCCCGAAATGGGGAATTGCAAATGATTGGAAAAGTATATAAGAGGATGAATCCCAATTAGAATTGCATTATCAATTTATATTGATTTCATTAATTAACTTGTTCACAAGTATATAAGATAATTACACTAAGCTACAATGGTTAAAAAGGGAAGAAAAGGGTCCATGTCCGTGGATTTGGAAACCTGCGAAAGATTAGAACACTTGAAGCCGCTCCCCAAGAGCAGATCTTCTTCAATTACTTCTGTTGAGTCCGATGGCTCATTTGAATTGAAGCCTCCACCAATGAGAGATTTCGATGATCTTGGCGCTTTTGAAGCTTTCATTAGAGATGAAACTTGGGATAACGATTTTGATTATATTCATGCTCATTTGAGATACTATCCTCCATTTATTATGAAGGAGTGTCACGAAAATTTAGACAAGGTGAAACCTACCGCCAATAAAAACAGTAGGAAGTTTAGAAGAAACTTACAACATCATGTACAAAGACATTTGATGAAGGAAATGGCCATCTGTGGTGGTTATGACATGGACTTCAAGAAGGTCGATGTCGAGGAAACTCCTAAGAAAATCACTTGGAAGTACGAGGATAGTACTGATCACGGATTTTCACCAGAAGAGGAGGATATGTTCAACAGACATTGGAAGTTGGAGTTAGAGGTTAGTTGCAACAACGAAAACGCTTTAGTCGAAGTTGATTATAGAGCCATTCCATTATGAATGCCTCTAACTTGTTCTTGAAATGTTTGATTTGATGGAAGTTCACGATGTTATGTGAGATGAATATATGTTTCTGTATTGTCTTCTGTATTATCCACACTTAACTCCTTGCAAGTCCATCATAAGCTGGACTTGTGTTCTCATAATCATTCAAATAATCGTTAAACTTAGTGTGGAGGAACTCAAGTATGTCGTTACTTTCTCTCATCAAAACGTGAATGCTTGGTGCATCCATGGTAGTTTGGGAAATGAACCCTGGCAATGAAACGAAAAGTCTGAGGAGATGTTCGATCCCGTAAAAATCACAAACATCTATATCGTGTCCAAACTCTTTGAGGATATTGGCATATTGAAGTCTTTCGTATTTGTATAGTAAGGTGAGTTTTATAGCTTCGTTGAAAAATGCCTGTAATCCAGTGATGGTTTCTTTTGTGATATTTACTTCTTCTCCACTCTTATTTTTGCTTGCGTAGTCCATGTAGTCTTGTAGTATATCTCTCACTGGTTTATCACTTGGTAGAGAGACGATTTTATGGTCTTTAGTAACAAACTCCCAGTCGTCAACCAATAAATGTTTGAATTTATCGGGCATGGGAAGAATGATGTCTTTCTTCTCCTTACGTAATTTCACTTCCTCTTTGGGTTTACCAACTTTAGTTGACTTGTTCTTTATTACTTTTGGATGTGAAGCTTGAGCTGGATTGGGTGTTGCAGGTTTCTTGATGGCAGTAGCAGCAGCTTCTGAGACCTTCTTTTTATCATCGAATCGTTGTCTAACATTACGACGAAGTTGCATATTCTCTTCGCTTAAATCCATGATTCTTTCCATGGTGACCCATTCATCCCATTTCAGATTCCATCCCGTATAATGAAGGAAGTATGCATTTCTCGGAAGAAATTCTTCTGGTAAAGCAGTCTCGAGCTCTTGTAAAGGTACGTGTTTCCCTTCACAATCAATTACAAAAGATTTGTGATTCTCGTGAGCCAAGAGAATTTTAGCTTTATAAATCAATGGTCCATGATATGCCAAAACCTGTTCATTAGGTTTCAAAAGCCTTTCGGGTTTGGGTTTATCAGGATCTGGCCTTACGATCTTTTGAGACATGTTCCTTTATCACCTAAAACTGAAAATGCGACTTTCGTTTACGGGAAAATTTTTTTGAACTTGGAAACCCCATTTTTGTCAATCCAACTAATAATTTCATCAATTAAATCATTCATAAGCACTAGACACACCGTCTAGATATATAGCTGAACCCCATCATTTCTTGTGAAGTTTATCGTCATTCTTCCCTCTTGAGTTAAACTGATTTATTGTTGTATCTTATAATGGCCCAATCCAATAATATTAATTTGGTGGGTGTCCATTACAAGGTTGGTAAACAAATTGGAAAAGGATCATTTGGAACCATATTCGAAGGAATCAACCTCTTAACTAACCAACAAGTTGCAATCAAATTCGAACCCAGAAGGTGTGAAGCTCCTCAGTTGCGAGATGAATATAGAAGTTATAGAATCTTGAATAATGTGGAAGGAGTACCAAAAGCATATTTTTTCGGACAAGAAGGGGTACACAATATCTTGATAATCGATTTGCTTGGACCATCATTAGAGGATCTCTTTGATTGGTGTGGTAGGAAATTTTCTATCAAAACTGTTATTCAAATTGCAAAACAAATGATCAAGAGAGTCGAACAGATACACGAGCATAACCTTATTTACCGTGATATTAAGCCCGACAACTTCCTCATCGGCAAACCCGCCACTCCGCAAGCAAATGAAGTTTATGTTGTTGATTTTGGCATGGCTAAACAATTCAGAGATCCCAAATCTAGAACTCATATACCATACAGGGAGAAAAAAGCATTAAGCGGAACTGCAAGATACATGTCCATCAACACACATTTAGGAAGAGAACAACTGAGAAGAGATGATCTCGAGAGTTTGGGCCATGTCTTCATGTACTTTTTAAGAGGTTCATTACCATGGCAAGGATTAAAGGCCCCCACAAATAAACAAAAATATGAAAAAATCGGTTACAAAAAACAAGTGACATCAATAAATGAATTATGTTTCGGATTCCCAATTCAATTTGCTCAATATTTGAATTATGTCCGAAATCTCAAGTTCGATGAAGACCCTGACTATAAATATTTAATTGGATTGATGGATAAAGCAATGATATCAATCAATGCAGAAGAAGACGGTCATTTCGATTGGATGGATTTGAATGGAGGTAAAGGATGGGATGCAGCCTGGAACAAAAAGGCTAACTTGCATGGATACGGAAACCCTCATCCTCCAAGAGATACCCAAGTAACAAAATTGAATAAGTCCAAGAAGTCCAATTATAATTCAATCAGTACTGAACAAAACAGGCAATTTTTGAAAACAAACCATTCTGGTCAACAAGGTCAATACCAATACCAATACCAGAATGGTATAGGGCCAATAAGAGATGAAGAAGACTTACATTCAGAAGTAACCTCATTTTACGGAGAGAGAAGTTGGCTATCACGAATTTTTTGTTGTTTTTGATAAACATTGGCTTAACTCATGATACTTGGCCAAAATCTCATGATTCAATTCACGCATTTTGTATACCATCTTCCAGCAGATTGTCCAAGCAATCTGTTGAACTTAATTATCCTATTTTTAATAGGTTTGTAATATTCATTTCTAGTACTAGTTTAGTAATCATCATGTCTCAAAATTAATAATTTCTTAGTATGGTCGCTTATAGGTCCTGCATAGTGGCCCATAGGTATATAAGTTACCATAGATCAAGAAATCACATACCTCGAGTTTTGAACATGAGTGAGTTGGAAACTGGTGCCACAAATGCTGTGAATAGATCCAAAGCTGCGTGTAGAAGGTGTCGTGAACGTAAAACCAAATGTTCAGGTACGTTTCCATGTCATACTTGTACTGTCAATAAATGGGAATGCGTGTATCCACGGAAACCCAAAAGGATTAGGGTATATGATACTGAAATTGAAGAAATGAAGTCTCAAATACGACTCTTGGAGAAAGAACTTGAAAAGGAACGATCATCCAAAGATTCTGATCATGACGGTCCTGAATGGAATTTGTCGGTGTTATTGCGGTCTCCATCAAGTGAGCTTATTAGTTGGAGTTTGACCAAATTCATTAGCGGTGCTGAAGAGGATATGACAATCGCTCCAGATTTCAATTCCATGATTGAGGAAGATGTCTATGATTCTTCAATCTTCACCAAGGATAACCTGCAAAATGTTGACAAAGTATGGGAAATGATGTCTCGTATCGATTTGCAATCGGTGATGAATAATCTACAGTTGACACTAACGTATTTGAATAATGGATTCTTGACAATCAATTCTTTGGAATTCGAACTTCAGTTATTGAAATACTATTCTGTGTCCGGTAGATTTGATTCTTCGACTCCGAAACCCGGTAAGAATGATTTCTTCATCTTGAAAACCCTTGCTATAATGGCACTCGGAGAGACATTCAAAAAAGAATACCAATTGGGTTCCGGGAAGAAATTGACCCACCCCCCGGGTCTTGAATATTTCAGACTAGTGATACAGAATCTTTCATCGAGCTCTGAGATGTTTCATCTACACAGAAAAAATACCAGAAATACCATGGAACTCATTGAACTCCTAGGCATTATTGCGATATATTGCCGAATCCTTGATAAAAAAACTGCTTCGTGCTTTTTTACATCGGTGGCCTTGTCTTTATGTATTTCATTGAATCTTCATAAGGAGTCAGTGTTGTATAAGGCCAACGAACAAATGGAGTTGCTACCCAATAAAAGCCCAAAAGCGATTTTTTGGTCCACGTACTGTTCCAATAGATTTTCAAGTATTCGGATCGGGTATCCATTATTCATATCCTTCAAAGATATCACCGTTACCTGTGATGAGAAAAAGGATCATCCTGATGTTGTCACAAGCTCTTACATGAGATTGAAGTATTTCATAAACTTAGCGAAGATTTCAGAGATGATCAACTTCAAGCTTTATAACAACAAGTACACAACCAAAGAATATCTCAACACCCTATATGACATCCTTACGATGCTCAAAGAGTGGAAATCGTCCTTGCCTGAAAACCTTCAAATTGAAAATGTTCTTGCTGATCCAGAGTCTGATTTGAGAGGAATATCCAACCTTCATTTAAATCACCTACATCACGTGTACTGTACATGTATACCTATATCATTACACCTCGCCAGACTCAATATCTCAACTTTCTTGAGAACAGGAGCAGTACCTTTATTGGACCAGTACAGCTTACCAAAGAACATCCAAAGCTTGGTTAATTACTGTAGACGTTCTTGTGCTCTCACAGTGCAGATTTTGAAAGCGAATTATCAGAGGGGAATCATGGCGGTATTTGGGTATTCTGATATTGACTACTTATACTCCGTGTCACTTATTTCGTTGATTTGTATCATTCTCAACTTCGATCCCAAAGATAATGTCAATGTCAATTTCGAGGACAATTTCAAATTTTGTTTTGGCACCATGAAGGAAATGGCAATATCAGGGAACAAAGTAGCAGAAGCGAAGATGAGACAGATAGAAAAGTTGGTGAGCGATCTTGAACCCATCTTATCCTGTTTGAAGTGCCAGTTAAGTGGAGACATTCGCCACACTCCGATGCCTTCCAGCGTTCCTGCTTTAAACTTCGAATTCAATACGGGTCCAGAGAACTTGGAGATCGGCGATATGTTCCAGATAAATGAAGAGGACATGAATTTCATGACATCTATTATTCTTGAGTATGAGAACTTGAGTCACCCGTGATGTAAATTGATTACTTAGTATAAATTAGTATAAATTAGTATAAATTACTCTGTATACCCGATACCTGATACTGTTCGCTATTCTGAAATACTACTGTTCCTCAGCCTCGAATCTGATCCCTCAGACAGCTGAGAAGAGATACTGGAGTTTCTCACCATGATGGGAGCATCGATTTGGTTTTCAGGACTCATGGCAGACATCGAATCTTGGATTTCAGTGGCTGTCATTTTGGGCTTGGGGGGTGCCATCCAGTATTTATTGTTGGTCGCGGTGTTGTGATAACTATAGTACCTGCCGGTGTTCACCTGACTGGAACCGGAGTAGTGGTTGTGAGTCTTGCCATTCACAGCCATGTTAAGCTTATTGAGTACATTGTCGAATAAATCTGGCATTTTTTGATATTGAACTTATACACTTTTGGCCCCTTTTATAGTTTCCCCGTTTACGTGCACCACAGTGGTTGACATCTAGAACATGACCTTGCTCCGCTTATCCATTAATAATCTTTAGATAAGGGAGGGGAGTAATGGTGTTCACACACTAATGACTTTGTTTCGGCCTCAACTCCGAGTCGTGTCCTGGCTATTAAATCTGCTGATGTCAGTTTTGGCGCAGTTGGGAATGTGCCATGCAGAGTTCGGATTCTGATAAGAGACGTGTATTGGTGAATTGTAAGCTATGTGTTTCTTGTGTCATCTAAGCTCAACGTTGTGGAGCTCAGCATGATCGTGGAGATTTGAGTGGGTCCACTGTTTGGGGAGTATTGGAGAGACATTGGTCCAGTCGTTGTTTCTTTTTGGCCCCAACATTCCCCAACTCAGGCGTGTACCTTTCATAGCCACAGCTGAATAGAGTATTGTGATTCTTTAGCAACTCAAACTGCGAGCACGTGAGCACGTGAGCACGTTAGCAACCAACCAAAATCCATGTAAAGCTCATGACGAATTACCTGAGATCTGACAGCTGACACGCTACATAATTTAAAACAGTTTATAAATCGTTATACTATTAAAAGGTTATACGTAAAGAAGGATGTTCACCTGAAAGTCAACTATTCTTGACCGAATCCAACAGTTTCTTCAACTGCTAACGTCAATTTTTGTTTCAAGCTTTCATAATCAGTGTATGGTGGTAAATCAACTCTGTTGAAACAAGTGTGAGACTTTGGTAATTGGTTGGATTCACCTGCTTTTTCAATTGTGAATCTTCTAGGTCCATCAGATCCTTGCAAGTCTTTGAAACCATTAACAGGGATTCTTGAAGTACCAGTAGTAAATTGTAATAATCTTGCCTTCTGTTCGGCATCCCATTCCTTGATACATTGCCAGAACCATTGAATAACTTGGTCACTTTCTTGGTATCCTCTGTAGTCGGTATGTTTCTTCCAATCATCGACATCGATATCGGCTAAACCTCCGATCAATAATTCCAATTCTCTTTCATCGAAAACATTGATCAATTCTTGAGGTATTAATTCATTGAATCCACTAATAAAAGCTTTGAATTGCTCCTCCACTCGTTTATGGATCTTCCACTCGGTGATCAATTCAACATATTCATCTTTGTTTTCTTCAGTGACTTCAATATTTCTACCGCCTTCTTTCAAATCGACTTCGACAATTTCTCCGAATCTTTCATCTTCGGCACTGAAGGTCAAGTCAAGAATGTCAGTAATGTCGTTATCTAAGATCCATTTCAAAGATCTGTAGAATTCTGCATCAACACCTTCCATATCTTGTAACACCACTTTCTTACGCAACATCATCTTGTAAAGGGCACCAACAAAGAACGCATCCAAGAATCTTCTATGGAACACACCTAATCCAACGACTCTACCAATGAACTTGAAGTAATTCAAGTGCTCTGGATTAATACCGGAGTTTGGATTTATTTGTAAGGTATAATTGTCGTGTGAAGAGTATTCGAAAAGGCAGTAGAAAGGATTGAACATATCGTGGGATAACAAGAAGAAGAATTCTCTGGAAACTCCACCGTAATCAAGACCTTCTTCCCCATCGAATTTGATCATTAATCTCTTCTTCAAGTCTTCAGGAGTTTGTCTCATGATTTCTTGGTAAGAATCTTCAAATATGTGATCTCTCCTTACAGTAATATGACACTGACCAGGGAGGATTCTCATGGCTGGTTGGGATCTGAAGTAGATGACCTTTCTTCTGAAGTCTCTCTTATACTGAGGAACATTTTGGTCCAAAGAAGAGGGTAATCTCGGATCATCCCAAGTGGTGGTTTTGGTGTTGTGATCAACAAAATAAACTCTGGCGGTGTTTGTCAATCTCATCTCCCAACCAGAAGGAAGTGGTCCCAATTGACTAACAGGCTGTTGTTGAATGGTTGTGTTTGGACCGAAAGTACGAATATATTGCTGTCTTCTTGGATCTACCCAGGTTGTGGTTCTAGTGTTGTGGTCAACGAAATATGGTCGTCCTTCGTTGGTGAATCTTTGTTCCCAACCAGAAGGAAGTTCTCCCAATCCACTTGTAGTAGCACCAGAAGCTGCCATTGAAACAGCTGCTGCTGGGCTAACAGGCGTATTGGCACCAGTTGAATTGACAGTAACATTACCACTGGTAGCACTGTTGATCTGGCTTTCTCCGGGTAAGGTTCTGTCTCTATGTTGTCTTCTTTCGGCTTCGGTTGTGTCTTCTCTTTGTTGGCCTCTTTCGGATTCCGATTGTTGAAGATCAGGTCTTTGCCACGTTGTAGTCCTGGAATTATGATCCACATAGTAAGTCCGGCCGAAATTATCAGACCTTCTTTCCCAACCTGGAGGTAATCTACCGTATTGGTCCTCGAACGAAGAATATTGTCTATTCGTAGAGTCATCATTCGAAGATGTTGAGCCAGGTGCTGTAGATGCACCCACCAGAGATATACCTGGTGGTGGTGCAGTGCTGGAAGACCCGGAAGTGGTTGCAGAAGGTGCAGAGGGTCTGGCCTGTGATCTAGAGTTGGTTGCAGTACCATTTGATGCACTATGACTGATGACGACAATGATTTTCCCACTGACAGCCAAACTTTCGTTTGAATTTTTTAGGTCTCTGGTGATGGTTTCTTCTGAGCTTTGAAGACCCAAGTCTATCACATCACCAATTCTGATGTTGACAACTCCCAAGAACCCCTGATCTTTTTTCTTGAATTTTTTCTGATCAAATACTTGAATCACCAAAATAGAATCTTCAGTGGCATTGAAGTTGAAAGATTCATTCCAATATGGATTCAAAGTTTTCTTAGCGGTTTTTGTTGTTTTCGTTTGAGAGCCGTCCACGGTTATAACCGAAAAAGGATCTGGTTGACGGAAAACATCTCTCTTGTAAAGGGACTCCGCTGCCACAACTTTCACATTTATAGGAGAAGTTCTAGACATGACAAAGATATTTTTTGATGTAACTGATTCGAATAAAGGGCTTGGTTGAGGTCCTTCTTGATGTGGTTCGATAAGTCAGGCAATAAGTCGATGGAACTAGAACTTTTGGTTGACGATGATTCGAGTTACCAATGAACTTTTACTTTCCAGTAAAATCGATGCTAAAAACTAATAAAGATGGGACAAGCCTTTCAACGAGAGACTGACCAGAAATGAAACGACTTGGGGCTTGGAAATAGATGTAGATTGATTGAATCCCTTGATATGCCACAGTTCGAATCCTGATTACGCCCTAGTGATATTAAAATTCAATTTCTACCATCGAAATTTGTCATTCCTCGCCCTATATCGCATTGGTAGCGCCACGCATGAGTCGTTTTTGCCGGACTCCCTGAATCTGAATCTTATGCGTTTAAAAAAGTACTAGTGCGCAAATGAAGACTCACCTCCTATCTATACCTACAAAGAATACTGAAGAGCTCAATTGGAAGCTGCCTTTGACCAAGTACTTGACCCAGGTGTATGGAGAAAACAAGGAGTATGCTCTGGATGTTATAAATATCGATAAGCTCAGAAAGGATTTGACTGGAGTTAATGCAGATGCAACTGCTAGAAAGTTGTACTTTAAGTATTATAGTCAACTCGAATTGTTGGATTTGCGGATCCCGATGAACCAGCCATTCTTCAAGAAGCTCAGCTTTGTTTGGTATGATGCTTTCCAGAGATCAATCTCTCATAAACAGCACTCTTTACCTTTCGAGAAGGCAAATATCTTATTCAACCTAGCCTCAATATTGTCTAGAACTGCCAGCGCAAAGTACGCCGAGAGCTCGGGCTCTACCGACGGCGAGGATACTACTAAGGAAGTGTTGGTGTTGTTGCAACAAGCTGCGGGAGTCTTGAAGTTCATTAGTGAAAACTTCCTTCATGCTCCCTCCGAAGACTTAAGCCAACAAACCCTTTCATTTCTTCAGCGACTTATGCTTGCACAAACACAAGAGTTGTTTGTTTTGAAAGTCATCGATGGCGATCTAAACCAATCGAAGAATAGTATCATTGCTAAACTCTGTTCAAGTGCCTCGCAGCATTTCAGCGAGTGTTCCAAAATGATCAATAACGACGTCAGCGAACTGGTTTCTACCGAGGATTTCGAAGTGGTGGACGGCGACGAGGACGAGAATGAATTGGAGCCAATCACAGATTCAGGTTACGACTCGGGTGCTGGCAAGACATCGAACAAAATCACCGTAAAGTTGGATTCTTTCTGGACTGGCTTGATTCACTTCAAGAGCATTTACTATAAGTCTCTTTCATTCTACTTCAACGGGCTCCACTTAGAGTCTACCCACAAGTACGGAGACGCTATTGCCTATTTGACCAAGTCTCAAAACACATTGAATGAAATCAGCGGTGTCATCTTGATGCAACTCTCCAAGTCGAATGCTAGTGATGTGTTCGAAGTATTGGATAACTACAAATTCCACAAAGACGCATTGTCCATAAAGTTGGCGGATTTGAATAAGGACAACGACCTTGTATATCATGAGATAATTCCTTCTCTAGTTACTTTACCAGAGATCAAGCCACTTGACAGTACCAAAATTATCAAGATCACTGAGATCCCAGAGTTGGATGAGATAAATAGCCATAACTACGAGAACTTCTTGAAGAATGTCGTTCCAATAGACACTCATGAATTGTTGAGTTACTACTCGGAGGAGAAATCACAGTTTCTCAGGAACGAGTTGGACATGGTGGATATATCCAACGAGGAATTATCGTCGTTTCTTGAGTTTTTGAAGCTTCCTCAAGCTTTGATCAGTATCAAGGAGCTAATTAATGACACTTCGGCTGCGGTTGATACTGCTGGCTCCTCTCCGGTGGATCAGTCTACAATCGCCATAGCACAAGAAATCCATCGAAAGTTCCAACAAGACACTGGTAACAAAAAGAAAATCATCGAGCTTCGTCAGGAAATCTACCTGAAGCTCAACGAACTAGACAGAAGTGTTGGATTTGGGGCTTCTCAAGCCAAAGACGATGTGTTGAATGTGAAGAGGTCTCTTTACGAAGCAACCAATTCTGATGATAAGCTCTTCAAGCTAATCAATGTTGACAACAATGAACTTTACAACATTTTAGGTAAGGGACCCGGTTCGAGAGAGTTCAAAGGTTTATTCGAAACTGCAAGTGAATCCAAGTCTGCCTCGAATGAGGTCAGCTTACTTGATATCATTGATGATCCTGTTAGACCGGAGGACCAGATCAAAGATCAGATCAAGAAGGCTGAAGAGTATATTTACAATTTGAATACAATCAAAACAAAAAAGCAAAGACTTGTGGACGATTTGAAAGCACAAATTCATAAGGACGATATCTCCGATATAATTATATTGAACAGCAAGATCAAGACCCCAACAGAGATTAAGAACGAGATCTTCCCTGAAGAGCTTAAGAAATTCGATCCTTATGCTTCTCAATTAGATGAACTTATAAGTCAACAAAAGCTGTTGATCCAATTGCTTAAAAGCGAATTCGAGGGAATAACAACCAATCCCAAATACAAGGAGATTCTGTCTTCCAAAGAGTATAAACAAAGACTTGCACAAGAACAAGTCCAGAGAATAGCTCAATTCTACAATGATAACTGGAAGCCATACAGTGTGGGATTGGAGCGTGGAACAGAGTTCTATCAAAAGCTCCTCGGATTCGTCAAGAATATCAGGCCAAGTGAATCCAGTGACTACGGTTTGGATGACAGGTTCAGAAATATTAGTATATCCTCTGATCGTACTGGATCAGTGTCTTCAGTGACTTCCCAACCAGCTCCCATAAACTCAGGACCTCTGCAGCAATACCAAAGGAATTCTATTCCACAAGTGCCTAGTTCAGGAGCCTCGAGTCCATATAACCATGTGTCCAATCAGTACTTTGCTCAGCCCAATTTGAGTAGAAGCCTGACTAGCTCCAATGGAATTGAGCGGCCCTCGGTAAACTATGGTGGTGCTACTCCAAGTTTGCCTCCTAAGCAACCAGTCGACAATGGGCAGTACAGGGGACAGCAAGGTCAATACCAACCACAGCAGGGGCAATATCAAGGCCAAAGCCATTACCACAACCCACAGTACCTGAGCCCACAACAGAGTCCCCAATATCAGAACCAACAAAGCCAGAACCCCCAGTACCTGTCTCAGTACCAAGGAACTCGGAACTCCTCCAACCAGCAGTTCCAAAGCTATCTACAAAGCCCTTACGGACAGAACCAACGTCCAGATGCTGGCCAATATGGACAAGCACAACAGGGGTACCCGTCGCAGTACCATCCACAAAGACCTCCCCAGCCTCCTCAACCTCCTCAAGAATTCACACCAGCGGCAACTACTCAGCCACGCCAGGAGTCCAATCTCATTTACGACCAACCATCTACGTATAATCCCAACATGTATGATTTTTTCAAGAGCACGTGAGGAAGTGTGTAGAGAATAAAAGTATCAGGTAGAACGATTCAGAAGAGTCAGGTACAATGACATCAGAAGAAGTATCGGAGTGTAGGGTAGTTACAAGGGACCAGTTACTGAAAACGTCGGTAGTTTGAAATGAAAGATAGAAGCCGGGTTTACAAGGCTTGCGCACAAAGGCTTAAGAAGGTGCCGTAGCAGAAGCAGGCGGTGCAGCCAATCAATGTCAACAGCACGCCAATGGCATAGTCAACACACGAGCTTGGGCTTTCCTAGATCTAAGGTGGATCTGAAAATATGTATGTGCAATACTGCACTTTGTAGTTTCCTCTTTTATTGCACATTCTGTCAACCAGTGAGACCACACGTCAAAGGTATTTACTGGTACCAACGCGCCGTACTATCGCCGGTACCACCGCGCCTTACTATCGTACCACTGCCACCACGCGCCCGGTGGATCCTAAAATAGAACCCTCGTAAAAAACTCCCCCGGATCTGGAAATATGTAAATACCTACGCCTCGGGAAAAATTTTCAACGCGGTATCACACATTTATTTGATTCAATATAAGGAGGTAGATAGATTGTGTAATAGCCTCACCACACCACATTCGCTAACTCTTTAAATCAATCGTCATGACCAAATTTGCTCCATGGTTGATTTTAGTCTTTGCTTATTTATTTCAATTGACATTGTCAGAAGATGCATGGGATAAATATAAGTGTGATGAAGATACAAAGTGTCCTGAATCAAGACCTTGTTGTTCCCAATATGGTGTTTGTGGAACAGGTGCTTATTGTTTAGGAGGTTGTGATATCAGATTCTCCTACAATCTTCATTCTTGTATGCCTATGCCAATTATGGAAGAATATGAAACTACGTTCAAAAACTCCAGTATCGTCAAGAAACAAGCGTCATATCTCGGTCACGCCGACGAAACAGACTGGGTGTACACGGGATACATCGATGAAGCTGACGACGCTCTTTTGTTGCAAATGCCCAACGGTACCACCGGTACAGTTGTTTCATCTACCAAGTACTTATGGTATGGTAAAATCACCTCCCGAGTCAAATCTTCAAGAGGAAGAGGTGTTGTTACTGCATTCATTTTATATTCGGACGTCAAGGACGAAATCGATCATGAATTCGTGGGTTACGATTTGGAGCATCCTCAAAGTAATTATTACGCTCAAGGGATCTTGGATTATGATAACCAAAAGAACTCCTCTGTTTCCGACACCTACGAAAACTATCACGACTACATAGTGGACTGGACCGAAGACAAAATCGACTGGTACATTGACGATAAGAAGATTCGTACTCTTAAAAAAGACGATACTTGGAACAAAACTACAAACAGATATGATTTCCCTCAAACTCCCTCCCGTATTCAATTTTCTTTGTGGCCTGGTGGTTACGCATCCAATGCTCTTGGTACCATCGAATGGGCAGGAGGAGAAGTCGATTGGAATTCTGAAGATATCCAAAAGTACGGTTATTACTATGCTTTTATCCAGAATATTAAAGTCGAACCTTATGACTTCCCCGACGTTGTCAAAAAGGAGGAAGACGACGGACTTGATGACTTTGATGCATTTTTATTCAACAGCACTGATGGTAATTCCGATAATATCTACTTAACAAACAGGAAATACTGGCTTGGAAGCGATGATGCTACAGGATTAGACCCTGATAATGAGAGTGACGACGAAGATGAGGACCAAAAGGAGACCGAAACAGTCGTAGAATCATCGGGCTCTGTTGTCCACACCAAAACTCGTACAACTACATCTTCTCATTCAACGACTTCCAAGAGTCTGTCAAAGACTACCAGTGATGGAGTCAACGTTCCTCAAGCAGTAGACACCAAGACCACCACATCTTTGGACTACAACCCTAGTGCTGGTATTGGAGGGTTCATCCAAAACTCAGAAGAAACATCGTCCCTAGCAGCTGGTTCCGGTTCTGACTCTAATTCGAAAGAAAGTACTAGTGACTCTGGAACTTCATCTCAAAACTCACTTATTTCGATGATGAGTGTTGTTTCTGCATTTATTTTTGGTGTTTTCTGGATGTGATAAGGTAATTTATATGGATCAATGAATATGATGGTTATTTAAAGGTGCCCTCTGTAGTTGTAAATTCTTCTGTGCTTAAGCGGTCCGCGCACGCCTGGTTTTGTTCGCGTGTCGAATCGAGCGAAAATTGAACAACAAATTCATTCACGAATCAACAACTGAATCAATTGTTAGTTTAATCAATTGTTGTATATTGACATAGCCTCATCGGTGTTGATTAGATTCACATATTAGTACAGTTTGGTTTTGGACAAGATGAAGATGTTAACAAAATTCGAGTCCAAATCATCCAGGGCCAAAGGGGTGGCATTTCATCCAAAAAGGCCTTGGGTTTTGGTTTCTTTACACTCTTCCACAATTCAACTTTGGGATTACAGGATGGGGACTTTGATCGACCGGTTTGAAGACCATAACGGGCCCGTCCGTTGTGTTGCTTTCCATCCAACTCAACCTTTATTTGTGTCTGGAGGAGACGATTATACCATCAAAGTTTGGTCTTTGAATTCAAGAAAATGCATTTTCACATTGAATGGACATTTGGATTATTTGAGAAGTGTTTCTTTCCATCATGATCTACCTTGGATTCTTTCGAGTTCCGACGATCAAACCATTAGAATCTGGAATTGGCAAAATAGACAAGAAATTGCCTGTTTAACCGGACATAATCATTATGTTATGTCTTCTCAATTCCATCCTAAAGAAGATTTGATTGTTTCTGCTTCTTTGGATCAGACCATTAGAGTGTGGGATATTTCTGGATTGAGAAAGAAACATTCTGCTCCAACTTCTTCAATCAGATCCTTTGAAGATCAATTACAAAGACAACAATTACCTCAACAGGACATTTTCGGTAACGTCAATGCCATTGTGAAGTTTGTTCTTGAAGGTCATGATAAAGGTGTCAACTTTGCTGCTTTTCACCCCACTTTACCGTTGATTGTTTCTGGTGGTGACGATAGATTGGTCAAATTATGGAGATTAAGTGAGACAAAAGCCTGGGAAGTCGACACCTGTAGAGGCCATACCGGTATTGTTTTGGGAACTGTATTCCATCCCAAACAAGATTTGATTTTATCTGTGGGAGACGATAAAACCATCAGAGTGTGGGATTTGAATAAAAGACATACAGTCAAACAATTCAGACGTGACGATAGATTCTGGGGTGTTGCCGTTCACCCCTCCATCAATTTGTATGCCGCATGTCATGATACAGGTGTCATGATCTTCAAATTGGAAAGGGAAAGACCAGCATATTCCATCTCCCAAAATAAATTGTACTTCGTCAACAATGAGAAACAAGTTCAAAACTTTGATTATCAAACTGGCGAAGCATCTTTACCAATGTTGTCATTGAAGAAAATTGGTAAGACGTGGTCTTACATCAAGACTTTGTCTTATAATCAATCTGACAACTCGATTTTGGTGACCCATGCCACAAATGACGATTCTCAGTATGCTTTGATCACTTTGCCTAGACATGCTACTGGTGCTATTGAACCCACTGATGGCAAACATGGTGATGCTGACTTCGCTTGTTTCATTTCCAGGAATAGATTTGTGACTTTCACAAAGGCTACCAAGGTTTTGGAAGTGAAAGACCTCAACAATAGTACCACCAAATCCATTCAATTGGACTCCTCAGTGAATGATGTGTTACATGGGGGACCAGGTCGTGTTTTACTCATCAAAGCTCATTCTGTGATCAATTATGACGTTCAGCAAAGAAAGGAATTGGCCGAAATCAGTGCTAACAATGTCAAATATGTATCCTGGTCCAACTCTGGCCAATACTTGGCATTGCTTGCGAAACACACCATCACCATTGTCACCAAAGATTTAGAATTGGTCACCTCTTTGCACGAGACAATCAGAATCAAGAGTGCCGCCTGGGATGATTCAGATGTGTTATTATATGCTACCTTGAACCATATCAAGTACACATTATTGAATGGTGACAACGGTATCATCAAGACATTGAGTAACGTGATATATCTCACCAAAGTTTCTCAAAACAAGGTTTACAGTTTGAACCGTAATGGCGAAGTCGAAGTGATCACCATTGATCCAACTGAATACAGATTCAAGAGAGCTCTCGTCAATAAGAATTTGAGAGAAGTTGTTAGAATGATTGAGAACTCCAATTTAGTTGGACAGAACATCATTGGCTATCTTCAACAAAAGGGATACCCCGAGGTTGCTTTAGCTTTCGTATCTGACCCTGAAACGAGATTCGATTTGGCAATTGAAAGTGGCAATTTGAAAGTGGCTTTAGAAGAGGCCGAGAAGTTGGAAAATAACTACATCTGGGAAAAGCTTAGCGAAGAAGCTTTGAATGAAGGTAATCTCGAAATCGTTGAATTGTGTTACCAGAAGTTACATTTGTTTGACAAATTATCATTTCTCTACCTTTACAGAGGTGACACTGAAAGGTTGAATAAGATGACCGTCGTCGCCGAGCACCGTGGCGATTATTCCTCCTTGATTCAAAACACTTTCTACACCAACGATATCAAAAAGAGATGCCAAGTCTTCATTCAATCCGGCATGTATCCCTTGGCTTATACTTTGGCTAAATCAAACGGTCTTGAGGATTTGGCACAGGAAATTTTGAATGAAGCAGGAATCACTGAAGACGAAATCGAATTACCGGAATTAGGAGAACCTATTGGAACTCCAAAACCTGTGGATGAAGTTACTGAAATCTGGCCATTGAAACCTAGTGCATTAAGTTTCTTCGAGGCTGCACAATTGAATGGTGGGTTCGAAGATTTGAAAATTGAAGACTCTGCTCCTCTTGGCCAAGAAGAAGTGGACAGATCCCAATTGGAATTTGAAGACGCCTATGCAGAGGAAGATGCTGAAGAAGATGAAGGTGGATGGGGATTGGATGATGATGATCTTGATATTGGTGGTGAAGATCTTGTTGTGGATGAACACCAAAAAGAATCCGATGTCGTTGTTTCACCTGCCGTGGAAGGAGAAGTTGGATATTGGCTCAGAAACGCAAAGGTTGCCTCTCAATATATCGCAGCAGGCGCTTTTGAACAAGCCTCTTCTCTATTGCATAAACAATTGGGAGTGTCACAATTCGAACCATTAAGAGAAAGATATTTGGAAATCTACGAAGCTTCTAGATTATACCTTCCTGGTATCGACGGTTTGCCTGCATTGAAGGATTATGTCAGATACGACAATGATGAGGAGGACCCAAGTAAATTTGCGCCATTCATTCCAGGATTCACTACCTTGGAAGAGAGGTTAAACACCGGATTCAAATTCTTCAAAGCCAATGACTTGGATCTGGCCATTAAAGTGTTCAGACAAATCATATATACCATTGCTACACTTGCAGTGGAAGATGAAGAACAAGAAGCTAAATGTGAAGAAATATTGGTTTTGTGTCGTGAGTATATTTTGGGATTGACGATTGAATTAACCCGTCGTCAAATTGAATCATCAGATCCAAAACGGAATTTGGAGTTGGCTGCATATTTCACCAGAACCAAATTACGTGATGCACATAAAGTCAACGCTTTACAGGTTGCTATGAGCCAATCTTTCAAAAACAAAAATTATTCTAGTGCTTCATATTTTGCAGGAGAGTTATTGAAATTAGTGAACTCTGGTGCAAGAGCAGAACAAGCTACCAGATTAAAGGCTAAGGCTGACTCCATTTCCAATGATTCAATTGAAATCGATTTTGATCCATTCGCCGAATTTGACATTTGTGCTGCTTCCTTAACTCCTATATATAAGGGATCATCATCAGTAACCGAAGCATTAGTTGGGGCCAAGTATAAACCCGAATATGCTGGAGAATTATGTAAGATTACAGAAATCACAACCATCGGTGCTGCAGCATCCGGATTGAGAATTAGAGGTTAAGTATAGTTAGTATCATGTCTCAAATAAAAGTTTCCAAGATGAAAGAAAATGATTCTCGCACCAAAAAAAACTTCAATGGCAGCCAAAGAAGAAGCGATAAAGCTAAAAGATGAAGGGAACAAATGCCTAAAGGAGAAGAAATTGAATGAAGCAATTGACTTCTATACAAGAGCAGCTGAGTTGGATCCAACCAACCCTGTTTTCTTCTCCAATAGAGCCCAAGTACATATTCAATTGGAAAATTATGGTTCCGCTATCGTTGACTGTACAGAAGCCATAAAATTGGATCCCAATATGATGAAAGCTTACTATAGAAGAGGTGTATCACTCATGGCTATTCTCAAGTATAAAGAAGCTCAATCTAATTTCAAACAAGTGTTGACAAAATTGCCGAACGATAGACTCACCCTAGAAAACTACAAGCAGTGTGGTAATTACTTGAAGAAACTAGCGTTTGAAAAAGCGATTGCAGGTGATTCTAAGATTTCTGCCATAGCGACTATCGACTTTGATTCGGTCTTGGTCGAGAAAAGCTGGCAAGGTCCAAGCTTGGAAGTTGAGGTCGTGAAAGATGGAAAAGAGGTTGTAGATTTGGAAGTCAACGGATTGAATGTGGACTATTTGAAGTACATGATAAAATTATTCAAAGAAGGAGGAAGGCTTCCCAGAAAGCACGCCTTTGCTATTGTTTCCAAGGTGTACTATTTGCTCAAGAAAGAGAACACTTTAATCGAATTGAATCTTCCCCACACCAAAGCAGAATCTAACACCACCGACAAAGACATTATATTGGAGAATGGGAAGAAACTCACAGTTGTGGGAGACACACATGGACAGTTTTACGATGTTTTGAACCTTTTCAAAAAATTCGGACACGTTTCAGAGGACCATATTTATTTATTCAACGGTGATTTCGTCGATAGAGGATCTTGGTCCTGTGAGGTTGCATTCTACTTGTACGTGTTGAAGATCTTATACCCCAAATTCATTTTCATCAATAGGGGAAATCACGAAACCAATGATATGAATAAGACTTACGGATTTGCAGATGAATGTGAACACAAATATTCCAAGAAGATGTTTGAATTATTTGCAGAGTCATTCGGGGCTTTACCATACGCTGCGTTGATTAACAAGTCGTACTTGGTCATGCATGGAGGACTTTTCTCCAGAGACGATGTTACGCTTGATGATATCAGAAATTTCAACAGATTTCCCAGCTCCGGTTCTACACAGCCTCCCAGGGAAGGAATTGGTATGGAGCTTCTTTGGACGGACCCACAACCTGAATTGGGAAGGTCGGTGTCCAAGAGAGGAATTGGTATGCAATTTGGGCCCGATATCACCGAAAGATTTTGTTTGCAAAATAAAATCAGGAAAGTGTTACGAAGCCACGAGGTCAGAATGGACGGAGTTGAGGTTGAACACAACGGTAGGTTGATAACTGTTTTCAGTGCACCCAACTACTGTGATTCTACTGGTAATAGAGGAGGAGTTGTTCATATATCTGAGAATGAAGAATACGATGTATCCAAAGACGATGGAGAAGGATACAGGCACTCTGATGATAAGAATTGTCCATGGAAATTGGACATCGAGAGGTTTGTAGAGGTGCCTCATCCCGATTTGAAACCGATGGCATACTCCAAGAACGGTTTTGGATTTTAGCGTACGTTGTAAATATATTTAAGTTGTAATCTTATTCAGTTTCTCATCCTAATCGTAAAATTCGCAGTTTTGCAAATAAACTGATGGAGCCTGATACTCAAATCGATGACGACCAGCCTGATGAATGGGACCAGAGAATCATTGACACAGGATGTGCACAGGAGAACTTGAAACTACAATTGTGCCATGCTGATACGGGGGACTGGAGGAAATGTTCTAAAGAGTTAGAGTTGTTTAGAAAGTGTTGGGCCGAGCACAATAACAATCAGCGTACTAGCACTGTAGACAATTAGCCAATCCAACACAAAAACATGTAAATAAGGGAGACTGGTAAGTATTGTATATAAAGGTGGCTTCAAGTGACGCCAGTAACACAACCAAAACGAATGAACATATCGTATTCCAGGAACTATCTCTCCACAACATTCGCGCTGTTTGAAACATCATAATGGAGCCTTTTCAGTCAAAGGCCCAGTCTCAAGAGGATCCCCCGTCCATCACCGACCTGATATCTCTCGACCTGATATCAGACTCGTCACTGAACACCGGTAGTGACAATGTGGATTTGTTAAGAATCCAAGACAGCACAAAATTCAAGTCTGAAAAAGAGTTTCAACATGAGATAACAAAGCTCAAGGAAGCCAGTAACAACAAGTTCCTTCAAAAATGGCAACACATTCTACACAAATACTCTGAAATAGACGATGATTTAGAAAGTGACGAAATAGATCTAGCTACAGGTGAAATAATAACGGATAACGGACACATAAGATCACTAAGGTCTGGATTTAGTAATGGAGCTAAAGATGTTTGGGCAATAGACTATGATGCCGAAAGAGACTATCAATATGCCCGTCAACAGGAAAGAAGGGCCATCCGGAGGAAACACGAAATGAAGAAGAAACTCAAAGAGTCTCACCAATTCTTCAATCGTCTGGTTTCTCCTCTAAAGGAAACATCGGAACACGAGTCCAGTAATGTTGCAAACGCTCCCCCAGTAAGCATATCTTTACTTGATCCATCGCCCACCAAGAAGATGAAACTATCACCCACGAAACCCACCGACGAAAAGTTACCGGTGGACCAAGGCTCTCCAATACCATCCGAGATCTCTGACTCTGAAGATCTGATTTCACAACTCGAGTTTCCACACCCCAAGACTTCAGTTTCGAGATTTGAGCCGGGATTTCAAGCGTCCAGATCCCATCTACATCATAGTTCAGATCCCGATTCTCAGTTGAATTCGGAGCCGGCGATTGCATTCGAAGCTCCAGGTTCCACTTCCACTTCCAATTGCACGGCCGTGACATTCAAGACGTCCACGCCAATAAGAAAACCCCCGCCGTTCCTCTTGGGTCAACTTGACAACATAGATTCAAGTTCTGTAGCATTGGAGTCTGACATTCAGAAAGATTTTCCTCCTCTCCCACAAAATACCTCTGGAAGCACCCAGGATGACTCTGACGACGACTATCTGGTCGTAGAAGTTCAAGATCTGTACATAAGTTCTTCACAGCACCGGATATCTACTTGTCCCTTCGGAGAATGCTCGTACACCACAGGGAATAGACACATATTCAAAAAGCACTTATTGGATAAACATAGAAGCGAGCTATACATCATAGGTTACCCCATCCAAAAACAAGAAGTTGAGGACTTCAAGCACACTACTATAACACACGAGATGGTAGACAATCTAACCGAGTACTTTCCATTGATACACGAAGTTCCCCCACTACCATTATCCGGTGACGGCAGGATGTTCAAGTGTAGGCTCTTGGGTCCCAGATCCAAAAAACCATGCAAATGTGAGTTTTTATCGGTGAACGAATTGAATTTCCACCAGGAGAACTACCCTTTCAAATGCTCTTATAAGAACCAGGTGTATGTTTGTCCAGTATTGGGATGTGGGTTCATGACCGACGAAGGATATTTGCACTGGAGAATGCACTTCATAGAAGAGGAACACCATAAAGCCCACAGTCCCAGGGGGGAAATAGTCAGCGAGTCCAATAGTAGTGACTCTGAATTGGCCATAATAGAAAATTCTACAGATCCAGAAGAAAACGGCATCACGTATAAAATACCCGAGGGTAATATTCCAGAGCATAAGAAGCAGGAAATCATGAAAGAGATCGATGATTTATTTGATGAAAGTGATGAAACGGTTGATGGGCTGGTGCATGACATTTTAACCCCCGATATAACACCTGACTTCCCGGAGTTATAAACTTCAATACATGACTTAACGATTCTAATACGTATTTTGTATACTATTTACAGATATAGACAAACAGATTGTCTAGGTTGCAGGTGCAGGAGTTGGGGCAGCATCGTTATCGCCGTCTCCAGTATCTTTTGGTCTTGGTTTGAAAGCATCGGTACCTTTGATGTATTTGTCGAAAGCATCATTTCTTTCCGGGAATGGTCTAGGACCACATATTTTGATCATATCTTCTCTTGTCAACACTTCCTTTTTATACAACTCTTCAGCAACTTCATCTACCAATGCTATTTTGTCTTGGAGCAATTTCTTGCATGCTACGTATGCTTCGTCAATGAATCTTTTGGTCTCAGTATCAATGAGTCTAGCAGTGGTTTCAGAGTAATTGTTGTGTACTTTGTACCCGCCTTCATCTTCACCGTTGTCATAGTAAATACTACCGACTTTTTCGGACATTCCCAACTTCAAAATCATGGATTGTGCCATTTGAGTGACTTTCTTGAAATCGTCTGAGGCACCAGTGGTAACAGTATCGAAATGTAATTCTTCTGATACTCTGCCTCCAAGAGTCATGATCATACGATGGTTATACTGTTCTTTGGTCAATAAGTATTGATCTTTGGGCAAGTATTGGGCATATCCCAAAGCACCTTGACCTCTTGGTATGATGGAAACTTTGACTAAAGGATCTGCGAATTCAAGGAACCATCCACAAATTGCGTGTCCAGCTTCGTGGAAAGCAACAGTTCTCTTCTCATCTAATGAGAGAACCCTGGATTTCTTTTCCAAACCTGCTACCACTCTTTCAATTGCTTGTTCGAAATGGTGGATGTCAACAGAATCAGCATCTTCTCTGGCAGCAATCAAAGCACCTTCATTGCAACAATTTGCGATATCAGCTCCTGAAAAGCCAGGCGTCAAGGCACTCAACCTTCCAGCCAAATTTTCCACGGCTTCGGTTTTGGCTTCTTGGTACTTATTGAAATCGACGTCTTTCTTTGTGGCCTTGATATCTTCGTCACATTTCAATGTCAATTTAGCTAAATGGACTTTGAAGATGGATTTTCTACCTTCAACATCAGGAATATCAATGGAAATATGTCTATCAAATCTTCCTGGTCTCAATAATGCTTTATCAAGAATATCGGATCTATTGGTACCAGCTAACACCACCACGTGATCCGAAGAATCGAACCCATCCATTTCAACCAATAATTGATTCAAAGTATTTTCTTTTTCATCATTTCCCATTCTACCATTACCTCTTTCTCTTCCAATCGCATCAATTTCATCAACGAAAATGATGGCAGGCGCCATATCTCTAGCTGTTTTGAACAAGTCACGAACTCTAGAAGCACCAACACCAACAAACATTTCAACGAACTCAGAACCAGAAACAGATAAAAATGGAACGTTTGCTTCTCCTGCGGTAGCTTTTGCTAAAAGAGTTTTACCGGTACCAGGAGGACCAGATAAAATAGCACCTCTTGGGATTTTGGCACCCAATTTCTCGTATTTGGTTGGGTTTTGTAAAAATTTGACAAATTCCATGATTTCTTCCTTAGATTCTTCACACCCAGCCACGTCTTTGAATTTGACCTTGACATCGGTTTCCTGGTTAAACAACTTGGCCTTTGATTTTCCAAGCTTAAAGATGTTGTTGGGACCTCCTCCACCAGCAGCGCCTGAAGCTCTTCTGAAAGTCAAGTAGTACAAACCTCCAATTAAAAGTAGTGTAGGAAGAATTGGCAACACGTAGTTGACCCAGCCACCTCTTTCATTGAAAGAGATGGGGATTCTTTCATTAATAGGAATGCCTAAATCGTCTTGGATCTGGTTGATTTCCCTTTCGAAGAAGTCCACAGATCCAATAGTGAATGAAACAGCTGGAGATCCGTTGTATGTTCTGTAAGTCTGGGAAGAAACGGCACCTTGAATCAATTCCGCTTCAACAACGAACTTGTTAATGACATTCAACTTGGTCACCAATCCCTTCTTCAAGTAGTTCGTTTTGAAATCCTGGAACGTCAACTCACTGGTGTGGTCATTGGAGTTGTTGAAGAACCCGAAAAGGAACGAGGCTAAAATGAAGCCTCCTAACACCTTTCCAACAGTTTCGAGGTTTATATCATAGAACTTGACATTATTGAGATCTATCTTTGGATCTTTTTCCTTGAGACGCTTTTTCAACTCTTCCCTGATCCTCTCCTCCTCACTTTTGTGGCCTTTCTTGTCTTCGTTCTTTTCTTCGTCCTCAGGTTTCTTGTCCTTACCTTTTTGGCTGTCATTCATGGATATCCTTGACGCATGAAATCTCAACATTGGAGCGTGCGTGAAAGCTCTTTGAGGCACCATATGTCTGACCAAAGGCTGTCTGAAGCCCTTCAACATCGGACGAGACATATTTCGTAAACTACTCACCAACATATTGGTTGTACTGTGGAATTGTTCTTTGCCTCTGGTTTATAAAAATCGGAAAAAGTGAGGGTGTGCGAGTGCGAAAACTCATTCGAGTGATTATTTGTATAGTACAATTAATTAAGTATATATTTGAAAGGTCAACGCTTTCCAGAGACAAACAGATCCCAAATCTTTTCACAAACTTGGAGAAACTTTTGTTTGTCTCTGACAGGGTCATTGAAGGGATACTTGTCTCCACTCTTGTGGGTTTCGTCTTCGTGAATTTGCTTATCTTCATCATTAGTATTATCATCATTAGTAGCACCAACCTCTGGATCTTCTTTATCTTTATCGGGGAAGATCCTGAAGTTGAACATTCTCTCATTCATGAAGCTGATGTGCCCAAACACTCCGGGATCGGTGCCGAACATGGCATTGTGTTTCGAGTACTTCTCTTGCATTTCTCTCACCTCGTCCTCTGAAACTGGAGATCTATCATCATCAATGATCTTACTCATATTGGTGCTGTAGTCGAAAAACTCACGTTGCGCAGACAACGGCTGGGAGTGGAACGGGGCTTCCTTGATGACGTCTCCATGGAAAATGTCAACCACTTTCGACCCAGTGGCTGATTTGGGCTGGTTACCCAATAATTTGGATGACGAACTGGACCCTGCCATATCCACGGCAGCCATCGAAGCTGACGTCCCGGTGACCGGAGGTGGAGCTGCTGATCCGTAAGGGTACCGGTATGATCGATTGTATATACCAGCTGACGGTTGAGGAGTGTACTGTTGAGGGATAGGCCTCGACCGGGGAAAGTAGGGTGAAGTGGAAGTCTGTGGGATCACACCTCTGGATTTTTTGCCGTAGTAGTATGGTGACGCTTTGTGGGGCGTAAGGTATGTGGGAAACTTGACGTTGTGTATAGGGGTTTGCATTTGTGCTTGCATTGTAGGCACCTTTTTGGGCATCTTCAATATACTGTATAATGGAGCTGATTGGATTGTAGGTTTGGCGGCTTTCGAGGGACTCTTCACGTCGATTGGCGATGGGATGTGCTTCCTCTTGAGCCCTCTGGCACTTGTGTTCGAAGCTAGTCTTGAGCTTTCGGTTTCTGGGAGCGCTTCGGCTTGCGTATTGGCAGATTCAGATATAGAACTGGATCTTGAGCCTAACGAGCCTCCCAAAGTTGAAGTTGAAGATGACGCAGATGCAGATGGTTGGATTTGAGCCGAAGCCGGCACTGAAGATGGAGCGGAACCTGGCACAGACGTGGCTCCAGAAGCAGGAATTTCCGAGTCTGGTTGACTGGACGATCCATCAGAAGGGCGATCCTCTCCTTCGGATGCAGAATTTCTGGCGTTTATAAGTTGCAACTGCTGGAGCTGGATCTTTTGAGAGAGCTTCATTGTTGATTTCATTTCGTCACTGAGTTGGGGTATTCCCGGACTTACAAGTACAGCAGCCAAATGGGACGAGTCTGTGGTATAAGATATTTTATGATTAACAGGATTGCCGGATCCTATATCCTTGGGTGCCTCCTTTGAGGGTGCGTCCTTTGAAGGTGCATCTGTCGCAGGCACATCCGTTTCAGGAACACCTATTGAATCATCGGGTTCATTAGTATTATCGTCGTTATCATTACGGGTATTATTATCATTGGTTACCTTAGTTATACTCATGGACGTGGAAGAAAGATTCAAAGTCTTGGGTCTGTGTTTCACAGTTGTGGAAACCGAAATAGTATCAACGGGACCTTGTGGCAGAGGGAGTGACATGGAAGGTGACAATTTTCGATATTAAAAATTTGAACAATAGTTTACCAGCTCTCAGGGTTGCGAGTATTGACAAACAATAAAGACGGATTTTTTTTCAATAACAAAAGCTGGAATGTAATGACCCCTGACTCGAATGCAAGTCTGTGATGACGATATTTCTTTGTTCAAACAATAGTTTGGGAAATAATCTCTTGTACTAATTGGATATCGGGTAAATGTAACTTGGGATTCGCGTAATGGCTGGATATTCAGATATCACGGCGGTGTATTGATAGTTATTGTGCAATAAAATGGGTAATACGGTGGAAAGTGTTGCCAATATAAATCAGTAGCCCGAACTATAGTCACACCAATAACCTAAGAATTCGAAAATCTGACTATTTCTATTGACCTGAAATTTGGTATGTGTTAGTCGACACTATTGAATTGGGAGGGCGTGTGACGGTAAATTATCTTGTGAGACAATGGTGGAATTACTGGCGCGCGAATGTAGCCTTGGAAAGGATGTGGTATTTGGAGACACTGTTAGCGAGAGAATATCAACGTTGACGATTGAATGGAACGAAACGAGGCGATGGAGTTTGTGCCAGATTAGGTTCGAAGTAGGATTATTTTGGAATCAGTGCTGGTGTGGAGTTAGTATGAATTCCCCAATTATGCCTCAGTTAGTGTGTAGTCACTGTAAATCCCTGTGCAAACAAATGGGAGAAGTGGAGTAGTCAGATGCTAACTGACTGTAAACCTAAGATCCGGTGAGTGGTTTCTGTAATTTTCTAAAGTGGAATTTCTGTATATATATGTTTGCCATTATGTGGTGTAACATCAGGATATGCGAATGCCTCACAATAAAATGTAAGGTGAGAGGGTCTTTGATTGTTGCCGTCCGTTAACTATGAATTAATGTAACTAAAAATCATCCACTGTGTTTATGCCAATTCTTCATTCTGGGCAATCCCTTCAAATCGTAGTACTTCTTGGTGCATCCATAATCTTTCCACGTGAAGTCGTCATTAGGATTACATGCACAATTCTTAGCCTTTCTGATCTCAGGGTCTACTGGACAATTGTGGAAAGGAACATGGAAGTATCCAACGTCATCAAAGAAGTGGATTTCGTCTTTGTTCAAGAACAACGCAACGGCGATTGAGTGGACTGGTGCATCACCCCATCTTTCGTAGAAGAATCCTCCTTTTTTATCCAAGAAATCGAAATATGCTTTGTAAGCATCGGATCTCCAGAAATTCAAATCGGCAATTTCGAAATTGGACCAGAAGTGACATCCGTTATACGTTTCTCCACCATCTTGGGAGATCCAATCGAACATGTTGTCCTTGGCCAAGAACTTTTCATTGTCTTTGATGAATTCTTTGGTAGCGTCCCATAACGTTGGAATCGTAGCCTTATATTCCGGTAAAGTAATGGTGAAAGAGTACCTCTTCTTATTGTCCTTCATGAATTTGAAGATATCGTAATCGATGTCACAGTAAATCAGGATATCTGGTTCGACTCTCCAGTAATACTCATATTCTTCTAATAAAGGATGTCTCCAGAAGAATCCAGACTCGTATCTACACATGTGTCTGTACGATTCAGAACCCCCGTAGATGACATTATCTTGAACCATTTTTTCTCTGGCCAAAGCTGCTTTTTCTTGATCAATCCACTCTGGGTATGACCATTGTTCAACTGGAATCAATCCGTATTTGGTGTTACCACTGACAATACTGGACGTTTCCTCCTTGAACTCATCACTGAATTCTTTGTCGTTCAAGAAAACCCAATCGTAATGGTAGTTACGGTTGAATCTATCTTCAACTTGTCTAATAGATTTGATCAATGAATGTAAATCTTCATTTCTAGCCAACGACACAAACGTAGCCTTGATCTTGTCACCGGCAACTGGCACCAATTTCTCAGGACCAACGGTGAGTCCACTGGTACCTTTGACGGCATCTTCAGCTTTCACTTGTTTTGAATCACCAGAGTTGGCATCGGCTTTTGCAGGTGCCAAAGTATCCTTGGATGCTGCTTTTGAAGCAGGAGCAGAAGCATCTGCTGGAGCCGGTGGTTGAAAAGTTGAACCTTTGGATAAGATGAAACCACAAAGCAATAAAAACACGGCAAACAATCCGAATCTAATGATTCTGGCGTTTGACCTACTAGCACCCATGATTATCAACCAATTTTTCAATGGGACAACGCGAGTATTAAATAAAGTTTCAGGCGCGCGCCTATAAAATATTATTCTTGGTATGCAAATGGAATGGCCAGGCTGTCAAAAATAGGTGATATGAATTTGAGATATGTAGGGTATTTAGGTGCCGATATTATGGCATTAGGTGCGCAAATTAAGTGGTGCTGCATTCTTGGTGTTAGTGTTTAGTGATGTTCTTTATCTCTGTTCTCTTGCACACTATAGTCATTACTCCGTGTACGGTTAGACACGACACAATGACTTGGTCCAAGTCACCATTAAGCAAATGATCTAGGTTTGGGGCGCGTGATCAGCTGTACGGGCCAGTATATAGGTTCGCTATTGTGGCAATATCGTGGTAATATCGTGGTAATCTTGCATGTACGAGGATTTTCAACAGTGTACAATACAGGCCACATACACGATCTGGCGTTTCTAGTACTGGATATACGTGTTTATTGTTAATGTCCCATTCTCAAGGCGCACCTGTATGTACGCCTCGGGCAAAATAGAGATGTAGCCAAAGAGTTGAGGGTGCGGTGTCCTTTACTGGCAACCTGACAGAAGACGGAGGACGAGAAGGAGGAAGATACCAAGCGAGTTGCACACACGCTATTCTGTCAACTCATTGGTGACGCTTTCGCATTGTACTGGCTTTTCATGGTTGCAATTGCACCAACTTACAAGGCTACACTGACGGACCACGACGGCTACACTGGCGGACACGGACGGCTACACTGACAGCCACAGCGGGCTGGAAAATTCGCAGATACTGGGGATATCACGTGATCATCGCAAGTACAGGAGCGAACGCTGAGGTTGGTGACGTGGTATCTTCACGGCAGCTTGCGGTAGGTGCATTGACATAAGTACGTCACGTGTATATTGAGCGTAGACAAAACCGATGTTTCACTCTCGGTGGCTTCCCGGTTTTCGATGGTAAAGGGTCCGGCTAATTAGACGAGGTTTCCTATATTAGCTATATTGATCTCTTGATCTATTGATAGTCTACCCACTCTGATAGTCTACCCACTCAGATAGTCTACCCACTCTTTGGGTCTCTCCAACCCCATGACATCGTAATACTTCTTACCACACGAGTATCCCCTGAACGTAAAGTCCTTCTGGGGATCACAGTGACATTTATGCTTATACCTAAACTCAGGGTTCAATGGGCATTGAGTATAAACCCCGTGGTTATATCCCACATCTTCGAAATAGTGGATTTGATCTTTATTCAAGAAAAGTGAAGCGGCAATGGAATGAACGGGTGCATCCCCCCATCTTTCATAGAAAAAGCCCCCTGTTTTGTCCAAATAATCAAAGTATTCTCTGTAAGCTTTGCTTCTCCAGAAATTCAAATCGGCAATTTCGAAGTTGGACCAGAAGTGACACAAATTATACGTGTCACCACCATCATCTGAAATGAATTCCATCAAATTGTCCTTGGCCAAATACTCAGGATGTTGGGAAATAAAGTCCTTGGTATGTTGCCATAAGGTGGGGATGGTTTTTTGGAATTCATGGATCGAAATCGTGAACCCGTAAGTTTTCTTGTTGTCCCTCATGAACTTGAATAAGTCGTAGTCCAAATCACAGTGGATCTGGATACCAGGCTCGACTCTCCAGTACCAATCGTAGTCATCCAAAAGAGGATTCTGCCAGAAGAATCCACTCTCGAATCTGCACATGTGTCTATAACTTTCACTGTCCCCGTAAATAATTTTGGCAGCTTTCATGTCTGCCCTGGACTGAGCAGCCTTATCGAGATCAATCCATTCAGGGTACGACCAATGCTCCTTGGGAATAAGCCCGTATTTAGTTTTCCCACTGACGATTGAAGTAGTCAAGTCTTTGAATTCCTGGGTGAATTCTTCATCATTCAAAAACACCCAGTCATAGTGGAACTTACGATTGAATCTATCTTCGACTCTTCTGATCGACTTGATCAAGTCGTAAAGCTCAGAGTTACGTGCCAATGTCACGAAGGTGGCCTTAATATCGTCGGCTTTTCCCACAAAGTCTTTATCGGCAGGTGCTGGAGTGACTATGTTACCATCGGCATCCTTGACGGCTTTGGAGTCCTTGGAGTCTTTAGAGTCTTGAGAGTTTTTAGAGTCTTTGGACTCTCCAGCATCTTTGGCCAATTTCTCTGCCTCCTTCAAGCCTTCCTCGAAGAGCTCACTTGGAGTGTCGCCAGTATTAGCAATGTTGTCACTAGCTTCCTCGGTGCCGTCGAGTTTAGCTTCTTTTGCCTTTTCACTTTTGATCTGGTCAATTTGTTGCAAGGCAAGTTGCTTTTCCTTCTCAGGGTCTTTGATGGACTCGTCACCCTTGCCTAAAATCCACTGTGAGTTGAGGAAATTAGAAATACCGGGGGAGTCACCGGTGGGTTTGAAATTAGAAATCACTTCGTTGGTTTTGGAATCCACATAAACCACTTTTGGTCGAAGTAAGGAAACGAAAAAAAACGCCGTTAATACGGCCACCGCAATGAAGGCGATCCTGGCATTTGGTCCCCTTACCATCTTGCTTGGAATCTATTAATTTTGTGGTGTGAAGAAAATGGTATTTACCTGGTCGAAAGAAATAAGAATTGAGACTGGAAAGGAATTCGATCCGAAATTCACTCTCATAAGCCCTGTATGAGCGAAAAAATACGGCACTCCTACACGACCTATGATTGTGTTTTGTGAGGTTAATTTTGAGAAACAGTACGGGGGATTGTAGAGGCACTATGTGCAGTTTGAAGGTGGTTTGGGGGAGGGGCTATATTTAGATGGTGCCATAAAACTTTAAAGCGAAGGTAAAAAAACTAATTTGGGTACACGTGAAATACGTCATAGTCATAGTCGCGACTCGAACTTGACATGGAATGTTGCGAGCGGGACGGGCAGAAAACCACCCGCTGTTTTGGGAGCGGTGTACGAGTGGTGTGAGGGAGATGATGAGACAGTGTGGTACATGTTGGTTCACTGAAGGATGTGGGATTGTAAAATTTCCCAAAAAAAAACTTAAATCTCTTTGTAATGCGTGTCATCTTTATGCAAGGACAATGCTAATCTTCTCTGTATTGTTATATTTGACAAATGTACTATCGCGAGGATAGTACGAAAAAATTGGTTAGCAAGTGCACATATGGTGCCCGATGAGGAGGGGGTTTCGAAAAAACTAATTTTTGACCTCAGATAGGTCAGAAATCGAGACAGTGTGGGCTGCCGTACATACCCGTGTTCCAAATGCTCTCATACTGTAAACCAGAACACACAAACCCTCGTCCAACACCTAGTTTAACACATTTTCGAAGTTTCCTTTAACTCTGAACAAAAATCTATCGCGCGCTCTCACTAAACTGAAGGCAAAGATGATTATCAGAGTCAGAACCAAAGAAGGTACTTTCAGGTTATCTGGCGAAGCCAATGACTCCTTCCAAACTGTGATAGACCAGTTGCAACTGAAGGTGGCCGTTCAAGTACAAGATTTGTCGTTTGCTAAACTGCCTTCAGAAGCTGGGTCCTTAGCTCTGGATCTTGCAGCCCAAACCATAGGTCAACTCGGATTGAAAAACGGTGACATGCTTTTTGCCAACTATACAACCTCAGACCCTAGTGTGTCCAGTGTTCAGTCAGCTACTGCCAATATTTCTCTCAATCAACTGGTGGCTGTACCTACAAAACCTAAAACAAAACCAGCATACACTGATCTAGAAGTTGATAAGATTCTTGAGAGCCAAGATGGGTTAATTCCCAGACAAAAATCCACATATTGTAGACACGGAGACAAAGGAATGTGTGAGTACTGCTCGCCACTTCCACCGTGGGATAAAGATTACAGAGAACAAAATGGAATCAGACACTTCTCTTACTACACTCACTTGAAGGAAATCAATGATTCGAAGAATAACAAGAATAACGCCACATCTTACATGCCTCCGTTAGACCTGGTGTCTTACAAGGTCTTAAGGAATTGTCCATCTGGTCACTTGCCATATCCTCGTGGAATCTGTTCGAAGTGCCAACCGCCTGTTATCACCTTACAGCAACAACAATTCAGAATGGTGGATCATGTGGAATTTAGTGACTCGCATATCTTGAACAGATTCATAGATACATGGCGTGTAAGCGGCACACAACGGTTTGGTTACTTATATGGAACATACGAGCCTTTTGACAAGGTGCCTTTGGGAATCAAAGCCAAAGTGGAATTCATATTCGAACCACCACAGGGAAATGAAGCAGATGGAATCACTTTATTACCCTGGGAAAACGAACAGCAAGTGGATGAGCTTGCTGCACGGTTCAATTTCTACAAGGTAGGAATGATATTCACTGATTTAACAGACTCGGGGTTGAGAAATGGTACAGTTTTGTGTAAGAGACATAAGGATAGTTACTTTTTGTCCAACATCGAAGTATTGGCTGCTTCAAGACAACAGTTGAAGAACCCATACTATACGAAGTACTCCAACACTGGTAAGTTCAGTTCTCGGTTCATCACGTGCGTTGTTTCAGGAGGGCTCAACGGAGATATTGAGCCTAGATCGTATCAAGTGTCGTTGAATTCAGAAGCATTGGTGGACGCAGATATTGTCAGTGCATCCACACACCCTTCAATGATGTACATCAACGAGTCCAATGATTCCAGATACGTGCCTGATGTATTCTACTCAAAGATTAATGAATACGGGTTAGAAGTCAAAACAAATGCCAAGCCTGCATTTCCTGTGGATTACTTACTTGTGACGTTACTGGATTCTATGCCCAAAGACCCCACTCCCTTCTTCAAGTCCAACGTGTTTGTGGTGGAGAATCGTGATTACTTGGGTGAACTACAGAATCTTCACTCGCTATACACGCATTTAAATAGTGATATTGGAGACGGATCAGTGCTTTTAGATTTCCACGTTTTGTTCTACCTTTTGAGCACAAACATCTTGGAGAAACAAGACGTGGACCTCCTCATTGATTTCGTCAACCAGCGTACAACAGAATCGTACTTGAAGTTTGTGGAAAGTCATGGATGGATGAATCTCATTACCATTTTGCAGCAAAGTACTTAGCGAGTATCTATATAAATTTACACCAATATATTTTTCACGAACCCATCAATTGATCGTAGGCGATTATGCTTACCACCCCGTGGTTTCAGTTGACTAGTAGCCCAAACCTGCCCCTCGTCCACGTTCATAATTGCTGTGGAGCAGAAGAGATTCGAAGGCTTTAGAAGTTCTAAGAACCAGGCGTGCGCGGGCTAAATAGTGAGAAAAATTTTATAGTGGCCAAGATGGAGACTCAATTTTTCACTATAAAGTAATTGAGTTTTACTTATTAATAAAGAAACCCACACTTAATTGAAGATGTCCACTCCATTTGGTGTCGATTTAGGTAATAACAATACCGTTATTGCTTGTGCAAGAAACAGAGGTATTGACATCATTGTCAATGAAGTTTCCAACAGAGCCACTCCTTCTTTAGTTGGATTCGGTTTAAAGAATAGATTTATTGGTGAAAGTGGTAAAAATCAACAAGGTTCCAACTTGAAGAACACCGTTGACAACTTGAAGAGAATCTTAGGTTTGAACTACAACGACCCTGATTTTGAAATTGAAAAGAAGTTCTTCACCGTTCCATTAGTTGAAAACGCTGATGGTGGTATCAGCGCTAAAGTAAGATTCTTGGGTGAACAAACCGAGTTCTCCTCCACTCAATTAGCTGCTATGTACATCAACAAAATCAAGGATATCACTGCCAAGGAAACCAAGGGAAATATCCAAGATATCTGTCTCTCAGTTCCAATCTGGTACACTGAAAAGCAAAGAAGAGCTGCTGCTGATGCTTGTAAGATTGCAGGTTTGAACCCTGTTAGAATTGTCAACGAAGTCACCGCTGCTGCTGTCGGTTACGGTGTTTTCAAGGCCAACGACTTGCCAGAAGATGAACCAAAGAAAGTTGCCTTTTTAGATATCGGTCACTCTTCTCTCCAAATATCGATTGCCGCTGTTAAGAAGGGAGAATTGAAGATCTTAGGTTCTTCTTACGATAAGCACTTTGGTGGTAGAAACTTGGATTTGGCCATTGCTGAACACTTCGCTGAAGAATTCAAGGGTAAATACAAGATCGATGTCAAAGAAAATCCAAAAGCTTTCTACAGAGTTTTGACTTCTGCTGAAAAGTTGAAGAAGGTCTTGTCTGCCAATACTTCTGCTCCATTCAACATTGAATCCTTGATGAACGATGTTGATGTTTCCTCCTCTTTGACCAGAGAGGACTTGGAAGAATACATCAAACCATTATTGGAAAGAATCCACGTTCCAATTGAAATCGCATTAAAAGATGCTGGTTTGACCGTTGAAGATCTTGACTCCGTTGAAGTCATTGGAGGATCCACCAGAGTTCCTTCCATCAAAGCCAAATTGACTGAAATCTTTGGTAAACAATTATCTTTCACTTTGAACCAAGATGAAGCCATTGCTAGAGGTAATGCTTTCATTTGTGCCATGCACTCTCCTACTTTGAGAGTCAGACCTTTCAAGTTTGAAGATTTCAACCCATACTCAGTTTCTTACTTCTGGGACAAACAGGAAGAAGACGATGACCATTTGGAAGTCTTCCCAAGAGGTGGACTTTTCCCATCTACTAAGATCATCACTTTATTCAGAACCGGAGACTTTGAAATTGATGCTAAGTACACCAACAAAGCTGAATTACCTGCCGGTACTGAAGAAGTTGTTTGTAAATGGAAGATCACCGGTGTCAAATTGAATGACGGTGAATCTTCTATTGCCACCAAATTGAAGTTGAGAAACGACCCAAGTGGTTTCTACACCATTGAATCTGCTCACACTGTTGAAGAAAAGATTGTTCAAGAATTGGTCGAACCAGCTGAAGGTGACGAAGAAGACAAGGAACCTGAATACCGTGATGTCAAGAAGGTTGTCAAGAAGGATGATTTGAGTATTGAATCTTCTTCTGCTGCTTTGAGTGATGAAACCAGAAACTTGTTGATCGAGAAGGAAAACGAGTTAGTTTCTACTGACAAATTGGTTGCTGAAACCGAAGACAGAAAGAACGCCTTAGAAGAATACATCTACGAGTTGAGAGGAAAGTTGGAAGAACAATACAAGGATTTCGCTTCCGAACAAGAAAAGACCAAATTAACCGGATTATTGGCTAAGGCTGAAGACTGGCTTTACGATGACGGATATGATTCAACAAAAGCCAAGTACATTGCCAAATATGAAGAATTAGCATCTATTGGTAATGTTATCAGAGGTAGATATTTGGCCAAGGAAGAGGAAAAGAAACAAGCCTTGAGAGAAAAGCAAGAAGCTGCACAAGCTGCTGCCATGGCTGAGAAATTGGCTGCTCAAAGAGGTCAAACCGAACAAGAAAAGAAGCCAGAAGAAGAAGCTGCTAAGGAAGAACAAGATATTGACATGGGATTGTAAGTATCTTGAGAGGTTGATGATGATTATTAGATTTATATAGTAATAAATTATTCCACAATAAGTTTTGGGCAGTAAATTTTTTGCGGGTAACTTTAACGCGCATTGATCCAGAATCCAACGAATCTAATAACAACTCATTGGATATGGGCATTACCAGTCATCCATTTATTCGTCAAGTACGAAGAAAACCCTTGGTGGTGTTGGGCCCTTTAACTGTGGTTCTCTTCCTCTACTTGTTGTTTTTTAATCACAACGACACTCCTGCAAAAAAGAGTGCCAATAAATATAGTTACAAGCAAAAGAATAAATCATGGTTTCATAAGAATAAGGACTCGGTAATCTTAAGAAACCTCCCCAAAAATCATTTGAGTCACTACGACCTCAACCAGCTCACAGTCACCAAGACTCCCTTGGACAATAAGGAGGAAATTTTGGTCTTAACACCAATGTCGAAATTCGTGCCTGAATATTGGGAGAATTTGAATTCTCTTAGTTACGACCACAGTTTGATTTCGTTAGGTTTCATTTTACCACGGAATGAAGACGGTAATCAGGCGTTGAAGAAGTTGGAGAAAGCCATCAAAAAGACGCAGGCTTCACCAACCACCAAGTTCAAAAAAATCACCGTATTAAGACAAGACTCAGATGCTTTGGAGAGTCAATTAGAAAAAGATAGACATGCGTTAAGCGTACAAAAACAAAGACGGGGGTTGATGGCGTTGGCAAGAAATTCCTTACTTTTCACCACCATTTCTCCTTCTACGTCTTGGGTTTTATGGCTTGATGCAGATATCATCGAAACTCCTCCGGATATAATCCAGGATTTGGCGCTACACGATAAAGCGGTGATTTCCGCCAACGTGTACCAGAGGTTCTACAATGCTGAGAAGAAAGAGAACGACATAAGACCATACGATTTCAACAATTGGGTTGAAAGTGAAGAAGGATTAAAATTGGCTGCCACTTTAGCAGACGACGAAATCATCGTTGAAGGGTACGCCGAGCTTGCTACTTATAGACCGTTGATGGCGCATTTGTATGACGCCAAGGGAGACAAAAATACCGAGATGGCATTGGATGGAGTTGGAGGAGGTGCAGTATTAGTTAAAGCAGATGTTCATAGGGATGGAGCCATGTTTCCTTCCTTCCCCTTCTATCACTTGATAGAGACCGAAGGGTTTGCCAAGATGGCCAAACGATTGGGTTACGAAGTTTTTGGATTGCCAAATTACTTGGTTTTCCACTATAATGAGTAGTTTATCTGTCGAATATACAAAACTACCTTTGGGTATGTTTGGTCTGGCGCACGCCCCACTAACAAAAATTCCCACTAACAAAAAATTGCGATGAGGATGAGGAAAAAAAAATCGATACTATGCAACTCTCATGGAAGGATATCCCTAGTGTTCCAACGTCAAATGACATGTTGGACATTGTTCTTAACAGAACACAAAGAAAGACGCCCACGGTTATCAGACCGGGGTTTGCCATCACCAGAATCAGGGCTTTCTACATGAGAAAAGTCAAGTTTACTGCCGAAGGATTCAGTGAGAAATTTACTGATTTAATCGGAGGATTCCCTAATATTAACGATGTTCACCCTTTCCATCGTGATTTGATGGACACCTTGTACGAGAAGAACCACTATAAGATCTCGTTGGCTGCTGTTTCCAAAGCCAAGACCTTGATCGAACAAGTTGCCAGAGATTACGTGAGATTGTTAAAATTCGGTCAATCTCTTTATCAGTGTAAGCAATTGAAAAGAGCTGCTTTGGGTAGAATGGCCACCATCGTCAAGAAATTGAAAGATCCTTTACAGTATTTGGAACAAGTGAGACAACATTTGGGAAGATTGCCAAGTATTGACCCCAACACCAGAACTTTATTGATCTGTGGATACCCAAATGTCGGTAAATCTTCATTTTTGAAGTGTATCACCAAAGCTGACGTTGATGTTCAACCATATGCTTTTACCACCAAATCTTTATACGTGGGACATTTTGATTATAAGTACTTGAGGTTTCAAGCCATCGATACTCCTGGTATCTTGGATAGACCAACCGAAGACATGAACAATATCGAAATGCAAAGTATCTATGCCATTGCCCACTTACGTTCTTGTGTATTATACTTCATGGATTTGAGTGAACAGTGTGGATTCTCCATCGAGGCTCAAGTCAAATTATTCCATTCTATCAAACCTTTATTTGCCAATAAATCAGTGATGATTGTTATGAACAAATCCGATATCATCAAGTTCGAGCACTTGGATGAGTCCAAACAAAAGGAATTACAATCCTTGTACGACTTGAAAGATATCGAAATAATGCACGCTTCTTGTGTGGAAGAAGAAAATGTCATGCAAGTAAGAAACCAAGCTTGTGAAAAGTTGTTAGCATCCAGAATCGAGCAAAAATTGAAAGGTGCTGCTAGAGTCACCAATGTTCTCAATAAAATCCATGTTGCCAAACCAGCAGCCAGAGATGATATTGCTAGACCCGCTCATATTCCTGAAGGTGTTGAACAGTTGGAGAAATACGATCCTTTGGATCCAAATAGAAGAAAGTTGGCCAGAGATATCGAAGCCGAAAATGGTGGTGCCGGTGTGTTCAACATCAACTTGAAAGACAAGTACTTATTGGAAGATGAAGAATGGAAGAACGACGTCATGCCTGAAGTGTTGGACGGTAAGAATGTGTACGACTTCTTGGATGCTGATATTGCTGCTAAATTACAAGCTTTGGAAGAAGAAGAAGAGAAACTCGAACAAGAAGGATTCTACGACTCTGACTCTGATATTGAAGATGACGAAATACTCGATATCAAAGAAAAAGCCTCTTGGATCAGAGACAAGCAAAAGAAGATGATTGTAGAAGCCAGAAACAGAAAGGCATTGAACAACAGAGCTGTTATGCCCAGAGACAAAGTCAAGAGATCGTTTGACGATATGGAAGATCACATGTATAACATTGGACACGATACCACCGAATTAAGAAACAAACAGGCATTGGCTCGTGGACAAGGTATAAAGAATGCCAAGGGTATTGATGTGTTGAAGAAAGGAGCCATGGATCTCGATGTTGAAGAACACATACGTAAGAAGAAGAGACCTGCACATCAAAGTGATAGACTTAATGATGGTCTCACAAGTGAAGGTTTGAAGGAGAAGACTGAAAGACTCGGAAAACTCGGTAGAAGAGAAAGAAACAGACAAGGTAAGGTGGGAGAATCCGATCATCATATTCCTACGCTTATGCCTAAGCATTTGAATACCGGTAAGCGTAGTTTCTCTGCCGACCGTCGTTAGGTGTTCGGGTTAATTTTAAATAATGCATGAATATAAATAATTGAATGTGTACCTTAAGGGTCCAGTGTATTTAAGACGCAATTGCAGGGAAGCACAATTACGGAAAATGTATAAAATGGTGCCGGCATGAGCAGGCGTGAAAAGGGTGCCACAAACCATGCTGTCTATGGTGCGACATGCCTGCCACAAACGGTGCCACCAAAACTAAAATGCCTATTACTGGACTATGCGCCACATATACTTTATTCACACTTTTGGCTATTACTCACATTTTGAAATTACTCACGTAACTGAAATTGCGCAGATTAGATAAGGATTGTTTCGGAAAACAAATATTTTATACAACTTCCACGAGCTTGAGCCAACTGATACCCAGCTTATTTCGCTAGTGTAACCAAAGTTGTGAACAAAGTTCTTCGAGTGTTCAAATACCGTTGTTGGAATCAATTATCATACAATATCTGTGCCGTTCTCGCTAAACCCCTAGCTTATCTGATCTACAAAAATGGATGTAGGGGTTCATGTAAAAAGTGTGATAAATACGCCTCCGGGTGGTCATAAACTGTCTTTGAGTAGTTCGAAATCAAGTAGAGACGAACTAACTTCCAAATTACCACCAAATACTGGTCCCCCTGGAACCGTACCCGTGAACTCTAACGGGAATAACTCCTCAAAAAGCTTGAGCCATGTGCCATGTAAGTTCTTCAAACAAGGGGTTTGTCAGGCCGGATCGTCGTGTCCTTTTAGCCACAACTTCGATGGGTCTTCAAGCGCCGATAAGTTGCCGTGTAAATACTTCCAAAAGGGTAATTGTAAATTCGGAATGAAATGTGCGTTGGCTCATTTACTTCCAGATGGAACCCGGGTTAATCCGAAGGGTTACCATAAGAAGCACCACCACTCTTCACACAATGGTAACGGGTCCGGTTTTTCCGGAAATTATAAGGCAGAGCCAATAGAAATATCTAGTTACGGAGCTAAAGGGTCTAGAATAGGCCACAGAAAAGCAGACTCGGGTGACCACCAGGCATACGAATCTCGAATGGACGCTTATGAGCCTGGAACTGATATATATGCACCTCGTACTGAGTTTGGGTCGAGTGGTAATGGATTTGAATCTACTGCAAGTGCAATCGAGTCACGTGAGTCGCATGAGTCACGTGAGGACGGTTACGAGTCACGTGCCGACCCTTATGATCCAAGCACCCACGAACCTCCTACGAAGCCCTCAACCTTCACAACGACATTCACAGGCCTCGGACCCAATTTCAGGCCTTTCAGCAAGTCGTTTAGCGGGCCTGTTTTTGGAACCTCTAATTTGCCAGCAACATTCACATCTCCCCCAAACATCAGCACTCCGCTCAATGGAGTAGTTTCCTCAGGAACCAACTTCGGTGGGTTTGGGAGTGTGAATCCCAATCCCAACACTTTTTCAAGAAGTGCTTCTGGAAGTGGACCCACTAGTGGCACGAATAGCTCAACCGTCAGCTCCACATTCACTTCCAATACTCCTGGAGGAAGTGCACCCACCGACGCTTCCAATTCCACACCAACCCCCAACGGGGTGAAGCTGAGTCCAGGCACATCCCCAATCACGTTCATGCCTTCGCATCCCAATCTTAGTTATCACAGTCCTTTGACTTCTCCAGGATATAGCGTGAATTGGCAGGTCTCAGGGTCTGGCCCCGGCTCGTACAATACTCGGTTTCCTCTGGGATCATTTAAGTCGTATTTGTACAGCGAATCAGCACTAGTTGATGATGAAGACAATTCTGGAGATGTGATTGAAGATGAAGATGAGGATGAAAATGGAATATTCGAGGAAGACTATGTGCCTGCTTCTTTGAGTGATGACATTTTGAGTCCCCTTCAAAGCAGAAGGCGTGACTCCAGGTCTCAATCGGGGACTCTTTTGGTGAGACCCATAGTCAAGGCTCGAGGGTCAAAAGATCATGACCACGATGATAATGTTTTTTTGATGGAATAGACTTCTAGAAAGAATGATGAAAGAAAAAAAAATGGGGGACATTAAAAGGTTAGTTAGTTATTTTGGTATTTTGTTAAATAAATGGTTTCTATGTACAGTATTTATTTACACTTGAGTTCTTCACCAACTTTTTACAGACCATACTTTACAGACTGTTAGGATTGGATCTGAAGATATCAGCGGTTTGAAGTTGGAAGTTCTGCATGATCAGACTCTCTCTGATATCGATTTCCGGTTGGATACCTCTCACGTGATCGGAATCGAATACCTTTCCAACCAAGACGATTTCGTTGGTGTATGGGTTGAGTGTGAACACCAAATTATCGTGTACGACTTGTTCGGTTTCTTTAGCTTGAGTTCCATCGTTATACGTTACTTTTTGTTTAGTAGATACTTTCAACACCATTTGAACATATGCTGTGACGTTGTTTGAATCTGGGAGAACAGTGAATGCAACAACTCTGGGGTTCTTCTCTACGGATAATAATTGCCATGACAATTTTCCGTGAACGGGGAAAGTCTTCACTCTCTCGTGCAATCTTTGAGCAACCAAAGTACCGGCATTTCCCTCCAATTGTAAACGAAGATATTCGCCTCTTTTACCTACTGGAAGATTACATGCAGCTGCAAAAACCTTATTGATTCTGACAAACTTTTCCATGGCCTCTTCTTTCCAATCATTGAACTTCAATTTGATACGAGTTTCTTGTCTGAACTTTACAACACCGTAAGTGTTGACAGCGAACATCCCCAATCTTCGCAAAATGACCTTTGGCCATGAAGTGATAGGAACAGTGGTTAATTTGGGAGCAATAAAGAAATCAGAGATGGTACCAATACTCTTGATTGGAATCTGAGAAATGTCTCCTGCTTGGGCCTTTTTCTTTTTTTCTTTTACAGGAGGCTTAGTGGCCATGTGTCTGAGTCCAATGTTGACACCGGACACTGCCGCCATAGGTTTAACCGCCCTCAAGGCCCTAGTTCCATGCACCACTAACATGTTTGGTGTAAATTTTCAGTGGCTGGTGCGAGGAAGTGCGTGGGCCAAAAGTATCTCAGAAAAATTTTGTGATGAGATTTGATTAAGATTAAGCAGTGTAACAGATAATGCCATCTGCTCAGCAAACCAAAGTCGCTCAAAACTCCAAGGGGGGCAAGAAGAAGTTGGCCCCCGAAAAGGAGAGGTTTATTCAGTGCTGTGGAGACGTTTCGTTGGAACTCGTTTCCAGTTTGAAGACCTCTAAAGATATCAATTTGAATGGATTGATTGGCAGATATGCTAAGAAGTATAAGTTGAAACAACAACCCAGGTTAACAGACATCATTTCGTCGATCCCAGATCAGTACAAGAAGTACTTGATTCCCAAGTTGAAGGCCAAACCCGTGAGAACCGCTTCAGGAATCGCTGTTGTAGCAGTGATGTGTAAGCCTCACAGATGTCCTCATATAGCATATACCGGAAACATTTGTGTTTATTGTCCCGGAGGACCGGATTCCGACTTCGAATACTCCACCCAGTCGTACACCGGATACGAGCCTACGTCCATGAGAGCCATCAGAGCCAGATACGATCCTTATGAACAAGCTAGAGGAAGAGTGGATCAATTGCGACAATTGGGTCACTCGATTGATAAAGTCGAATACATTATTATGGGAGGAACGTTTATGTCGTTACCTGTGGACTATAGAGAGACATTCATCACCCTGTTGCACAACGCGTTGACGGGATTCAATGGAAAAGATATTGATGAAGCCATCCAGTATTCTCAGCAGTCTCAAACAAAGTGTGTGGGTATCACCATCGAAACCAGACCCGATTATTGTACATCCACACACTTGAGTGACATGTTGCGTTATGGGTGCACTCGTTTGGAGATCGGGGTGCAATCGTGTTACGAGGATGTGGCTAGAGACACAAACAGAGGTCACACCGTCAAGTCTGTTTGTGAGACTTTTGCCGTTGCCAAAGACGCTGGGTATAAGATCGTCAGTCACATGATGCCGGATCTTCCTAATGTGGGTATGGAAAGGGACTTGGAACAGTTCATTGAGTACTTTGAAAACCCTGCTTTCAGAACTGACGGGTTGAAGATATACCCTACTTTGGTTATTCGTGGTACTGGTCTTTACGAACTCTGGAAGAAAGGTTTGTACAAGTCGTACAATGCCAACGCCCTTATTGATCTAGTTGCCAGGATCTTGGCGTTGGTGCCTCCATGGACCAGAATTTACAGAGTTCAAAGAGATATTCCTATGCCTTTAGTGACTTCTGGAGTGGAAAACGGAAACTTGAGAGAATTGGCTTTGGCCAGAATGAAGGATTTCGGTACCAGTTGCAGAGACGTCAGAACCAGAGAAGTGGGTATCCAAGAAGTGCATCATAAAGTTGTACCTGACCAGGTTGAACTTATTAGAAGAGACTACTATGCCAATGGTGGATGGGAGACATTTTTGAGTTACGAAGATCCAAAACAGGACATCTTGATTGGTCTTCTTAGACTCAGAAAAGCATCCAAGAAGTACACTTACAGAGAAGAATTCACCAAACAACCAACATCTATTGTGAGAGAATTACACGTTTATGGATCTGTGGTTCCATTACATTCCAGAGATCCAAGAAAGTTCCAACATCAAGGTTTCGGAACCCTTCTCATGGAAGAAGCAGAAAGAATAGCCGTGGAAGAACATGGATCCAGAAAAATCAGTGTTATTGCCGGAGTTGGGGTAAGAAATTACTACGCTCGTTTAGGTTATGAATTGGATGGACCATATATGTCCAAGATGATTGGACTGGACTCTGACGAACAAAGTGATGACGAAGAATATTAATCTTCAGTGTAATATAGGTTATCTATTTAATGAAATACGTGCATATTGAACACCTTAGTGATACAGTAATAGTAATATTATACAATTCAAGGAGTGGAGTTTTGGTTATATGGTCTTAATGTACATGTCAATGATGATACTTGTTGGAGTTGAAGCTCAGTGACAGGATTTCCTTAGCCCAGCCAGGAATGTCATCCCCGGATCCACCAACGGGTCTCTCAAGGACAACATTTTCTAATCCTAAAGCATCACTAAGCCATGGGTGATTGATCATGCCTCCTGCATCAGCTCTCATTTCGGGTTGGACTGCAAGCATAGGTAAAAGGAAATCGGATATTTCTATAGCATCTGACACTGAGAACTTGTACTTTTCCACCAACACATCCTTCAATCCCCAGGGTTTCAATTTTTGGATCCGATGGAGTTCTCCTCTGGCATTGAAGAAATCTCGAGAATAGTAGCTCTCTTTCAAAACTTGTCTTGGGAAGGGACCCAACAACTCAATTACTTGAGCTATATGATCATCATCTTTAGAATATGCTTTACCCTCTCTGGGGTCGAATAAATAGTCTCCAGTCAAGAGCTCGAATATTAAGCATGCAAATGACCACAAATCTGCAGATGATCCCCAATGGTAACCTACCAAAACTTCTGGAGCCCGGTATTGTCTAGTTTGAATTTCGTCAGTGAAATGGTGATTAATCCAGCACGCGTTACCCAAGTCGGCAATTTTGACGGAAATCAACTCCTCGTCGTTGACCATGAATGAGCTTTCGTTGATGGACTCGGTGAAGCTGGCTTCCATGTTGGATTCACCTGTGAATTTATTGGAAATGGAGAGCGAAGATAATGACGTATTAATATCATTACCACTGGCACTTTTGTTTAAAGAAGGATCGGAGTTGGGGTTCTTCATATCTGCTAACGACACTCCGGAGTGTTCCCCTTCACTGGAGAAGGGTACGGCCTTTATGGGGGTGTTTGCCGTGGAGTTGGACAATGCATACACACTAGTGAAAGATTTGTTGAATGTCCTCAAAGGCGAAGGTAAAGGCTGCGATCCAGTGATCAACGTTTGTCTCCTGGATCTCCTGCCATTTCTTCCTATAGATGGAGAGTTGGTAACCTTTATGGCACTGGTTTCGGGGGTTTTGAATCCGTGTTCCGAAACACGCTCTGCTAGAGGAGTATTCGGGTTTGAACTGGAGCTGGCATTGGAATTCAATGCCGACGTTCCTACGAAGCTGTTATGGCCAGACTTGGACTTAGTCCTTTGTAGTTTCTTCTGTAATTTCGCCTGGGTTTCTTCTTCCTCGACCATCTTCACAATTTGCTCGACGTCTCCTATTTCGATCAACACATTTTCGGGTTTGAGATCGGTGTGGATGACTCCACAAACACGATGGAGAAAATCCAACGATGCGAGAAGCTGTTTGGCTATTTGCTTCACGAAAACAACCGGAATCCCTTTATGCTTATATCTCCTGATCAATCCTAGTAAGTTCTCACCCAATACTTCAAACACCATCACCACGTGAACTCCATTGGGTCCCTTATGCGTGAAGGTATCCAAAAGCTGGATCACATGCTCGTGGCCAGGGTGGTGTATGTCGGAGGTGGTCACTTTGTCTAGAAGTTTGATTTCATCGACGGCAGTTTCGGTGTAATGTTTGGCCAGTCTTACAATCTTCATAGCTACATGACATTGTTTGTCATTGTCCCTTGCGAGCCACACGGTGGAGAAGTGACCCCACCCAAGCTTTCTAACGAGCGTGTACTTGCCGTCCTTGTAGTTTTCTCCGATGTAGCACGTGTGATAACCTCCTGGAACGTAATCTTTCATATCCTCTTCGTTTTCAGGCCGCACTGGATTTATATCGTCATCAGACTCGTCGTCATCGTCGTCATCTTCATCTCCATCATCGACATTGCCTACACTTGATATTCCTGAGGAGAGTTTGCTTTTGGCGTCTTTATTCTCGTCATCAGATACGAATTCAAACTTATTGGAGATGAAATCGTCTTCGAATTTGGTTTTCAACGGTGACACTTTGGGCTTGAAAGACTTCACTTGAGCCGATGAGGTGGTCCCCACTGTTGGGGTGCTATGTTGCACGATGGGCATGAATTGGGGAGTGGAAAAAGATGCATCTTGTTGGGGATCATTGGTAAAATCTGATTTATTTTTCTTTGGAGTGTAAGGGAAAGACAGTGATGATTGATTATTGAGTAACTCTTCTTCTTCAGCCTTTTGTATAGCTATGGATAAGTTGGACCGTTTGTTTGGCATTTAATATACTGGACGGTCTATAACAAAAACTGTAATTTTTTTGTGTTGTAAATAAGCTCCGGTATATTCAAAGAATACTATGCTGAATAAATGACAACGTAAGGTTGTATGCACTGGAATGGATAGAGAATTTGTGGCTCAAACACTCAGGTACAAAGCTTGCTTTTCTGTTCGATATATGTTACAAGTGCCAGGTGAATACAACAAACTCGTTCACAAATGACTTTATTAAGACCTCAATAGTTCCGAATTAAAGATTCAAATGACTGCGAAAATTTTTTATAATGCAACACAAGGCAATGTTATGTTGCATTCGTAAAGGACCATTAAATTAGATATATGTATTTGGAAATAAAACTATACACTTTACTTGAAGACCTTACCGTCAACGATTTCTCTCTTCTCACCGTTGATAACAACAGGTTCATCCCATGCCAACATGTTGTTAATGAAGTTCTTGTCTTCTTCGTTAGAAGCGTCGAGTTTCTTGAAGTCGTAAGATTCCCAATCTGGAGCAACATCAACAGCAGGAGCATAGTCTTGACCTCTGATCAAGAAGAAACCACAAATACCGTTGTTGTTGTTTTCACCATACACGACAGCAGTACCGAACATGTACTTGGAAGAAGCCAACAATCTGGAGAAGAATCCTCCGGTCAAGTTGTTGGACATGAAGGTCAAAGTTAATTCATCGTTGTACTTGTAGTCGAATCTGTACAAACTCCATTCTTCTGGGTTGTAAAATTTGTCCCAGAACCATGGAATGGCGGCTTCTCTGGTTTCTTCGTTAGAGTAAGTTCTCTTCCATTCATCAATAGCAATAGTTGGCTTACCCAAGAGTTCTAATGGATGTTTTGGTTTTGGTGCTGGAGCATCTTCAGAAGCAGCAGAAGCAGCAGGTTTTTCAGCCTTCTTTTCAGCCTTCTTTTCTGCTTGAGCCTTCTTTTCCTTCTTTGGAGGAACGAATTCATCAGCCTTAGCTGGGAATACGAAACCTTCGAAAGAAGTTTTGAGGATGTCACCAGAGATAATGGTCTTGAACCACTTGGTGTAGTTAGGGAATTGAGCTCTGTCTTCAGCTCCGAAAATGTTTCCAAAGACTCTGAAGGAAGATTGAGCGACAATCAAATCAGCCAAGGTGACTCTTTCACCAACCAAGTAGGTGAAGTCGTATAATCTGTCTTCGAAGAGTTGAGCAAATTTCTTGACATTAGCTCTACCATTGTCAACAACTTTCTTGTTGTAAGGGACTTTACCAGCAACACCAGCAAAAGCGTCAGTAACAGCGCTCATGAAGTCAGAGTTGGCGAAGGAAGCCCATTTGAGGATGGAAGCAGCTTCTTCGTCAGTGGATCCCAATAATGGGGATTTAGCGTCACCTTTTTTGATAACTATAGATGTTAGTAAATTAATTGAAAGAAATCATCAGCAAAACATTGTATCAGTAATGGTATATCCTCGACATGATTTATTAAGACAGGGATAACTGTTTAAAATGAAATTCTCATCATTCAATGCTTGTGATTGTGATCAATTATACATACGGTAAACAGATGTAGCAATGGTTTCAGTCAATTTGAATCCATTCTTTCCCAAGAAAGATGGGTATTTCTTCAATGGGAAGTTCTTGGCGAAAGCTTCATCAGCTTCAGTGACCTTGACGTCCAAGTCAAAGTATTTGACCAATGCATCAGTCACCTTGGTTCTGGTGACTGGAGCGGTGTATAAAGTTCCAATAGACATTGTGAAGAATATTAATTGAAAATTTTTTCCGAGTTTTTTTCTCTGCGGTGCGATGTGGCATTATCAAATCACACACTACACATCAAAACTCAGAGGCCAAGTGTGTGAGTAATAGTGTGTGAGTAATAATTAGTGAATGGGTAATTGTCAGTGTTTGAATAATATTCAGAGTATGAAAAATATTCAGTGTATGAACAATACTCAGTGTATGAGTCATTACGCAATTCGGGCCTAAATTTGACTTGGTCGTAGGAAAGCCGAAAACTGGTTTCGATTATCTATGTAATAGTGTCTAGCATTCTATAGTACAGATGAGATTTTTCTCTATAATACATCAAGGTATTGTACATGTGGCACGAATGTCACTTTTTGATCCACCCAAAGTACCGGACCCACGTCATTTTTTTGTCGTCACTGATCATAGAGCTGTTGATCACATCGAACACTTCGGTGATTCCGTTCAACTGGGAGCCAAGATTGGGTTGTTTGAGCTTCTTGTAGTACCGACTGAACAATATCAATAGAATCAGTCTATCGTTAGCAAATACAATATTGGGTGGTAAAACTTCTCCCCCGTAGGAAAAGAAGTCAAAGTCTATCTGGGCATCATAAGGAGATTCCGCAACTTGAGGTTCAATCGAAGCCTTGACCAAATTCCAAAATAATTTCCGAACTTTGGAAGGATTGGACTCGTAATGTTCAGATCTCTGGTATTCAAAGTCTGCAAACCCACATGCCAATTGACGGATCTCAAATTGGTTGAAATACTTGATTATGTCTTGCTCCTCATGGTCATAACTGATAGGTTCATTAATGTCTTCACTCCAATCAGATATACCTGGGCTAACGGCATGAGGAGTCGTTGGGTCTGTATGAGATGGTGACCATCCCATCGCAAATGCCTGGCTGGACCCCTCAAGCTTGGCCTTTTTTGCTGGAGGCCCTTCAAAAACGGTATGATTTTGTAAAGTAACATTAATGAAGAATTTGAGCACTACGGCCGAGTGCAAACAACTGAGAATTATTGGAGTTTTGAACTTCTTTAACTTGGATGAAGGAATGTGAAGGAGTTTGTATGTGAGTTTATCGAATATTTTGACCTGGTTGTTGAAGACTGTGGCAATATTTGGAAACAATCCTTTGAATACCATCTTTTGTAGTAGCTTATAAAGGATCAATATGACGGAAATCATCATCACTTCCAAGAACTCCATCAGATCTCTCCCCAATGGAAACGTTCGAACAATGTTGAAGTATTTCAATTGGTCTTGGATGATTGAGTCGAACTTCTCCTCGTCACTGTATAAGGAACAATTTAGCAAACAGTCGACTAGAAACGTTCGTACCACGTTAACGTCTCCTTCGCTTTGGTTAACGTATTTGATGCAATAAGCCGGTACTACGCTTTTCCATATATCAAGCCCGTTGAACAAGTCCAAAAACCAATAATAGTGTTCGACACCAATCAAATCAATGAACTTCTTGATGTCAAACTCGAAGTTTGGATTATCGAATATGATCTTACTCGATGACATCTTGTGTAAATTTGTATCGTGTTTAGGCTTCATCAAGAAGTTCTTGACATTGAAAGGAGTTGAAACCTCGGGGACCATCAACATGTCCATAAAATTATCATTAAAAAACAGGCTATCGATATTGTAACTGGACTCGTCTTTGATATGACTGGGAGGTCCGGGCCTAGGACGAAATTGAGGTTTATGATTGATTCTAGATGCTGCCGTTAGAGGAGATTCTTGAAGTGAATTTGGCGAATTAGACGAGTGCACCGAAGAAAGTGGAGCTTTTGATAAATCTCCGGAAGTAGATCTTGAATGGAAAGTACCATTTGCCATGGCCACTAAAGTGCTTCTCTTGGGTCTACCAAGATGCAGAAAGGTCCCGGGGGTCATGCCACTTTCACAGTCTATTTTGAAGATTTCATCTGATTGTTGTAGGTCACTTAGAGAGTGCAACCTCAAGTATGGTTTATAGAATCTCTTCCCGTCATATAATTTAGCAATTGTAATAGACTGATCCAAGATCTTCGATGTAATTGGTGGAGGTAGATCGTGCTTGGGGTCATAAAAACTATATTGAATGAAATTCAATCGGATTCCTCTATAACATTTTCTATTGGATTTTACACAATTTTGACAAACTGGCAAGTTTTCATCGCATTTCATATGTCGATCTCTACAAGTCAAACATCCTGATCTTGTTCTACGCTTTACCAGTTTGGCCTTATCCATAGGTAGTGGTTAGCGACAATAAGGGTGTGTAAGATTGGGAGTGGTTTTTGGTGTCTCGTTTTCGTGGCTAAAAGGTTGGTTAAATCTGTTACAAAACAAAAATCAAATTGTATACTTGTGCGGAAAATGGTCCAAGGTAAAATTCCATACCACTACTCAAACCACTTAATTGACTTTATATAGTTGATTGAAATGAATTTCAATTGTTGGTACAATCTGAATATAAAAAAAAGGGGTTATGTAAAGGATGTGTTGTTATTTTTATGATTAATTTTTCCAATTAATTCGAACATACGTAGCGTTTACACTAGCCAGTTTGCGGAAGCAGCCCTAAAATTTGAATTTTTAAAAACAATAAATTATTTTTTTTTAAAAAAAAAACTCCTCCATGTCATCGATTAAGTTGGCAGTGATTAACTTTAATCAAGGTTTACCAGCTGTGCGCTTATGATTTCAAATCTGGTGGTGAGTAGTATTTTGAGCCCTTTGGCTCTCCTGATAGACGACCTTTTTCTTTTTTGATTATCTCTGATCAATTCATTGAATTTCATTTGCATACTTTGATAGTCCAATAAACAACTTTAGTGCGAAATAGTCTGCACCTTTACTATTGGGATTATTTTTGGATATTTGCGTAAATGCAAGGAACAAATTTCAGAAAAAAAAAGGTGGTGCTATATGGTGTTTTACAGAGTGGCTACATACCTGGATCTATTCATTACACTAAAATTTCTCCGTGTTCGTCCATGAACCGCAATATTCATGGTGCTTCCAAATTAAACTTAGGAACAAATGTACTTTACTGCGCGGGCCGAAGACCATCATTAAAAAATAAAATTTAGCTATTGTACTCACTGCAAAAAATCTCACCATTTGTGAGCACGTCCTCATGCAATGACATTTTATGCAGAATTTATTCCAGTTTGTAATTAACCTTTTGGCACCGGATTCACTTACGTATCAAATTTTCGTACCAGAACGTACTCAAACTGCAAAAGAAATTCACCAGTGGAAATACTTACCGGAGTTAGCTTAACTTTGCTTACCTGTAAGTCGTAATGTGTAGGAGAGAAGTAGCAAGTGCATGCACATGTGCATTAGAGATGGCGAGCCGGATTTACACCCGGTCAGCATCCGGTAACAGCAGCTGATGAGACTGCTAGCTCAGTCGTGGAGCCTTGACTCACGAGATCTGACTAGTTGAGTATCACATTCATTCAGACTTCGTTCCCGATGTTTCGATTGGCAACGTCAACTGGCGAAACTCTCCAACGAATCAACAGAACGCTGGGTTCAGATTCGAAAGTTTCTGCTGCTGTGTGAAAGACGTTGGTTGCAAATCTGTGCTTATGGCTGGTTCACTCCTTCGTCCCTTTGTATAAATATAACAAATGGACGTTCAATTACATTTGTTACGTAGTCTCGACAAGGAAGTGTAGAGTGGCTTGCAATTCCAATAATAAAGGTCAGAGTGTGAGTCGAAAACAATGGCTTGACTGGCAGAAAAGAGAAACACTCGTTTCACTTCCTGTACCTCTGGTTTAGACAATGGACTTGGGAGCAATACAAGTGGACCTATACACAACTTTCTCGACAATTGCAAGCACAAAATTGATGGAATATCAATATCTTGAGTGACTTAAACTACTGGGGATACTTCCCGGTACCAAGATTACAACCTGAAAGAATGACAGTAGTTCGTCGTTAGAACTTGGAAGATTCTTGGGAAAGCATTAGGCATCATGGGTGTAAACGAGTTCCTTTATTGGAGGGCCTAGCAAGAGATTCGGAATATGAGTCCGGTTGCTGGAATGGTGTGTGGTAAGTTGTTCACGCCCAAAACACACCAATTCGTGCATCTTCAAGAAACAACGAGGATTGTAATCAATGATAAACCCCAACAATCAGGATCTTGCGCAATTAGTACTCTGGAACCACTTTGTGTAGACCGTAGCCGTGTTTCACATCAGAAATTTCGCTCGGATACATAACATATAGAGTTTGTGGTGTCAACAACTCTTGTATACGTGCATAGGAGCATTACACCAGAACGGCAATTATTTGAGTGCATGATTGAGATTGCATGATTCACAATGAAGCTTGACTGCACCATCAAAGGCTTGTATAGCCGAAGTGGAACACCCCAGTATCTCGTACACAAACTGTATTTGGATTTCTGGTCCCAGCATGGCACTAGTATCGAAAGTGCTGATTAAATGCAGATGATATTTCTCAAGGGACCAATCAGGTACCCAATCTAGTTACAAATCTGCGTTATCTCTGATGTAATCCCATGTTCTGCCATGTTTATTGTTGAAGCCTTTGTCTTTGTCGCTTCCTCACTCTAGTATTAAATAAGCGAGGGTCAGTGACCGACTACAATGCCCGAGTGTGGAAACAATAACAAAAGAGTTTCATTACTGACGAACATATGTACATTTCCAACCACTCCACCCACTTGGTGCATGACTAGGGCCAATGCTTACAAAGCCTCTCCTATCGTGAGGCCAAATAACCCACCGAAGCCGTATATACTGATTTCTATGCAAAAGAAATATGCAATTCTCTGTGCACAACGATGTGGTAGTGGCAAAATAATACAGTTCCTTCATACACTCGTCACATCATACATTATTTTATTGTTTGATGTGGGTTGTGTGCAGGGGATATGTTTGTCAAATTAAAACACTTGTATACAAAATCAATTGCTCAATAGTTGAGATTTACCCTCTCTACATACTCGACTACTGTAGGGCATTTCGGTGTGGTCACTGAATCAATTTCCACATGAGGCTGGTTTGGATCCCCGGGTGGATGCCGGTTTGGATCCCCGGGTGGATGCCGGTTTGGACGCCGGTTTGGGTGCCGGTTTGGAGGCGGGCTGCCGACGATTTCGACACCTAGCTTTAGATTCTCCACCCTTCAGCCACCTTTGATGAATTGGCATCTTTCTCGATTAGGAAATAGCCCTATTGAAACGATTCCCGACTCCCGTGTAGCTATAAACAATAAACTCTTCATTTGATTGCGAGTCAAGTTTCCTCACTTGTATATGGTCGATACTCGGTATCTCATATGAGCCCAACTCTCTTATTACGACTGATCCACTAGTGGTAGTTGATTGTTCCAGTCCTTGTCTCCTACTCGCAACTGGTAGGGGTTAGTATCCCTCGCGCTTCTCGGATCAGCGCCAACAAAGAAGCCATATGGAATTATCAATTTCCGAATTTAATTTATCTCCGGCGCTCACACCGGATATTCCATGGGATCAACCTAAAATTGTATGCACCTCGCACGGGCTTACAACCGGTCTCTTTCCTGGAGGATTTCATATGTGGTAGTTACTGCACTACGAGGAGGCAATTCTGTCTCTGGCTTGTGTTGACAAAATGCATTAACCGGTGATACGCCTTGGTTCTTTGGCTACCATTTTCATAAAAGATTTTTTGGCATGGATTTTTTAATCAGAGAATTACTTGGGTGCATTGGCCTCTTTTGGGTCTAAGCGTTTGTTGGCGTTGGCTTTTACAAACACGAATCTTCCGACACTTTAGTGCTTTGCTGTCACCCTCTCTCTCTTGCACAATCCGATTCAAAGATCCAATCCATCTTTTGATTATTGTTGCGTCCCTATCTACTATAGTTTCCTCATGTTCATTCTTGTGCCTTGTTTTTCTTGTCGTATTGTCGACTGCCACTCAAGCAACTCCAAGCTGAAGATTCGTAGCTGCTGCATGTGGTAATCACACAATCTGCATAACATTATTGTTGTCAAAACATTGTTCATGAATAGGTTGAATCCATTCAGATGCCTCGTATGCAATCAATAGGTGGGCGTCATCATTTTTAAAATCTAAAATGGTTAAATATATTTTCCTAAAATTAGATGCATTGTAATTATATCATCGTCATCATTTATATGTTTCTGGCAAAACGACCGGAAGTCCGGTCAGAATCGCAGTGAACCCGATGAATATAAACAAAATATTCATACCCATAATCTCGAGTAGAATTGGACTCAACATCAATACCAAGCAATTGCTGGCATAATTAGTAAGTATGGATATGGTGAGAATATTCAAATTCAAGTTGGCCAACTCATTGACCACTACTCCACAAACCGGGCCCCAGGTGATTGAGAATGCCAATACCACCAAATAAATGATCACAAAGTGGCCAATTATACGATATCCTATTAGGAATAGAGCAATAAGCACACTTCCCACCCCCAACATTACGAGTCTTCCGCACATGTTGACTGTTTTCATGCTTATTGCACTACCCAACAAATTCGTCACTGATAGAACTAGAACGAGGTATGAATTGGGTATCAACCTTTTGGAGTAGTAGAAGAAAAAGTTGATGCCAGTTAGTTGTTGGAAGAACATAAGTACCATACATAGCACCAAATTTTTCCAGGCGAATTTGGTATTTTGTTGAGTAGTGTAATCATGGTCTTTATTGTTGTGTGGGGACACCTGTTGCATTTGTGGGAGATAAAAGTGACTTAGGAGGTGAAAGCATATCACCACAATGTTGTTTAGCACCTGACAGTATTCTGGGTCCATCATAATCACCAACACGTGACCAATGAGAATCCCACAACAGAGGCAAAATTGGATCAATGACAAGTAAACTCCTCGTTGGTCAGCGGTGTTGGTCAATTTCACCACAAACGCAGGGCATATCAACGTGAATATACCACCACTGATTCCTTGTAAGATTCTATGGGCAGCAAACACAGCCAAAGAGTCACGGCCATGCCACCACACAGCACACGCTTCCGACAACACACGCATAAATACTGCCGAGGTGTATGTACCATAGGCGAATTTCAAGGCCTTGGAATAATCACCGACTCGAAACACCAATACTAAAACACATCCCATTACCGAGCCCAAATTGAAAGCTGATTTCAAAAACCCTAGCATGAAGTCCTCAACACGGCCGTACCTCAATTCGAAGGACTTGGACGATATAATTGCATCAGCAGTGCCTATTTCCAATCCCACCTCCATCAATGCCACTGCTATGAGCACCAATTGGGCAGCCGCCACCGTCAATTCCGTATCTTGAGGGCTCTTCAACTTCTCTATGTCTCCTCTCACATCTGTACCTGAACCTCTGGGACTCATCAACCCGTTTTCGGTTGGCGTCGACTCTGGCTCCAAATGTAGCTGATCTGACATTGTTTGCACACTAAATTGTAATTGTGCTCACTTTCGCAGCCAGAAAGAAGTGCATAGGCGACCAGATTTACGACGCGGCAAGTGACACAAAATCTTATCTTCATAAAACCGAATTTTTTGGATTAGGGAGAGCGGTAAAAAAAACTCTAGTTTTCAGTTCAGCACCAGGCCATGGCAAATAGTGTTAAGAACAAGGGTCGACCAAAGGGGGACGCACATGCCGTGAAAACTGGGGCCAACAAGTCTTCAGTTGAGCCTTCAAAACCCTCAAATGCCCCTATCAACGCCAGTTCTTCCACCCCCAAATCGTCTAATGGAAAAGATAGTAATAGTAAAAATTTCAACAAAGACGCCCAGCCTTTTGTCCCCAATGGATCCCACCACCGTCCAGGTGCACCTGTGCAATCGGGCTACGCTTCTTCCGTTGTGGAAGACCAGTTTATTGAAGATAATTTCGAACCTCAACCTGTTATCGTCAGTATCGATAACATTCCTTTTACTTTCGACCAAACGGAATTCGAAGAGTTCTTATCATTTACGATCCCTGAGCTTGAAGATGATCATCAGACCGCTGGTCGCTACGGCCAATGGTCAATAGTTACTTACCAGACATCGGGTGCCCATTTGAATGGTGAATCTACGGACCCTACATCCTTCCATTGTCTTTTACAAGTATTAGATCAAGAGTACGCGATCCGGATCGTAGGCGAACTAAACGGGGCCCAATTAGAGGACAAAGTGTTGGAGGCATCCATAGTTGCTTCCAATCCATACGTGGGTATTCCGTACGGAAGTTATCCCTACTACGGCTACAACATGAATTTCTTTTATCCACTTTCACCAATTGCAACCCCCTCAACTGGCAATTCTGCCACACCAATCTCAACCCCTCCATCGTTCTACGCTCACCGCGGTAGTACCGCCAGCACAGGCGCGAACTCGGGTGTGGCTGGGCCTGCGTTCGTGCCGCAGTTTGCACCTCCCCCACCATTTGCAGCCTCCTTCGGTTACCCTGGCTACCCGCTGGGTCTGTATGGTCAGGGCCAATATGCACTGGGACTGTTTGCTCCGGGACTGTATACTCTGGGGCTGTTTACGAGATCTTCTTATTCGGGAAATTCTCCTGCTCTGCTGACTCCTAGATCCAGGAGGTCTCTGTCTTCATCCAATAGCTCCAATGTGAATGTCAATCAACACAAACTGGCGTCTGGAGTTCCACCGTTTTTGATGAATTTTGTTAGAAAGCAATCTGACGATTTTTCTCACCGAAAAGTGGACCTCATTGAGGTGGAGGACGAAGATGGAAAATTGATAAAGGTGAATGCGTGCCGGCTATTTGTTGGGAATATTCCATTTTCTCTGACGTGGTTTGGACTTCGTACATTTTTGGTAGACAGGTCCAAAGAACTCGACCCAGAATCCGAAGTGGAAATCCTCAGAGTTGAAATACCTACACACACCACCACAGTCAATCCCAATTCCAAAAAGAATTCGGTTGCAAAATCCGATTCTGGTAAGTCTGAGTCTGAAGAATCACAACCGGCTGAGCCGAAAGTCAGTTCGGACACTGATCTGGTACCACCCGAACAAGTGGTAGAGTCTACTGGGACCGAGGTTTCCAAAGAAGATTCGCAGGAACCACAGCCATACATCAGAACTCTTTCTCGTGGGTTTGCCATTGTACATACTGCCAATAGAGCCAGTTCCGCCAAACTTATCGAGCTATTCGATGGCAAGGATTTCGAGGGCAGGAGTCTCACTGTCCGGTACGACCGGTTCCCTGAGTTCAACAACTACATGATACAACATGGCAACTCTGACCAGGTAAGAGAAAAGGCACTCGCGTCGTTAGCGTTCGAGAGGAATTCATTGCAACACAAAATGTACTACGGCAACGGATACAATCCCAATCCCTTCGAACAGGTATCAAGAACCTCCAGCTTCAGTTCCACCCAGGCCCACCCTCAGGCACACGCAAATTCTCACCCAACTTCTCACCCAAATTCACAACAGTCTCATGGCAACCATTCTCAGTCCCATGCTCACTCACAACCACACACCTACACACAACCAGAAGCGTATGTGAAAGCCCAACCCCGTTCCAAACCCGGGTCAAATAGCAGCGCCAGTGGTTCCCAGGAGTACCACCAGTCATATCAAATACCGGTGATCACTCCCAATTTTGTGCCCCAGGTCCACCCGTCTGTGAGGTACACTAATAATTTAAATGTGCCAAGATCTGCAAAACGGAAACTGCAATCCATCAAAAATGAAAATCTCAACGAGGATGAAAAGGCACGACAATTAGTCAATTCTTTCAAACTGTTGGGGATTTCATCCTAATGTCAATTTAATTAAGTAATAATTGTACAATACACAATCCATGCAACCGTCGGATAACATTACCTATTTGAAATGTAGATGTGTGGCTCTGACGAAAAACGTCCTAACAATGCGAAGGATCTAATCGACTGCAAGCACATATGGAGAAGAAAGTTGAACAACCCGAATTGCTAGAGCCTCCTGATCTGCAGCGGACGATAGTCACACCGTGCTCCAGTGGTGAGTCAAAAGCGTTCGACCCTAAAAATGACTTTACCCCAACTCAAAAATCCATCTTTGTGGTGATAGTCGCTATGGCATGTTTCTTATCTCCAATGAGTACAACCATGTTCTTACCAGCAATTCCAGAGATAGCTTCTGATTTCCATACCACAGGTACCATCATCAACGTGTCAAATTCTGTTTACGGGGTTATGATGGCGATATCGCCTTGTGTACTGGCTCCAGCTGCCGATAATTATGGTAGAAAGAACACCTCTTTGGTGTGTGCAGCCGGATTTACCATTGGTGCCTTTCTCGTGAGTGCATCCCAGAACCTCGTGATGTTCTATGTGTTCAGGTCGGTCATGGCCATTTTTGGCACCAGTTTCTTCTCGTTGGGTGCTACTATCATAAGTGACATTTATATTCCGCAGGAAAGAGGTAGAGCCATGGGATATATCTTGGTGGGAGGCCAGTTAGGGACGGCTGTAGCAGCCTTGATTGGTGGTGTGTTGATCCACTACACCACCTGGAGAATCATTTTTGTGATCCTTGGGGGAATTGGCGCCATAGCTACTCTTTTGGCCATTATCTTTTTGAAGGAAACTGGTGTCAATATCAAATTATTCGAGTACCAGAAGCAAACCGGGAAGAAATTCAAAATCTTCAAGTTCAACCCATTCACAGTCATGATAGTCACCAGGTATGAAACGGTTTTGCTTGCGCTGTTGATGGCATCTACAATCATGTATAATATGTATGCGATGGTAACTCCATTACGATACGTTATTGATGATCGATTTAATATCACTTCCTCGGTTATAAGTGCGTTGTTTTATCTTCCTTCGGGTATCGGGTACTTGATAGGCAGTATTCTAGGTGGAAGATTGGCAGATTGGACTGTAGCTTATTACATAAAAAAAAGAGGCCGCCGGATATCTGAAGATAGACTCCGGGCCACGCCGTTTTTCTTTGGTTTACTTCTTCCGGTGCTGATATTGATCTACGGGTGGAGTATAGAAAAGAGATTTGGGGGTGTTGCGCTACCGGTGGTATTAATGTTCATAAATGGACTAGCACAAACCATATGCTTCCCGAGCATCAATTCCTACTCCGTGGATCTGATGCCCCATATGGCTGGAGATTCGGTTTCAAATAGCTACTTCTTAAGATTTATTTGGACTGCCACCGGCAGTGGCACCATTCTTCCACAAATCCATGGTATAGGAGTGGGATGGACCTACACAATCAATGCATTTATATTGTGGTTCGGGTTTGGGTGTTGTGTATTATGTATACTACGAGGCGAGAGCATGAGGAGGAAACGGTTTCCGGAGATATTTCAATGAGTGCAATAAAAGCGAGCTGGATATAGAGATTAATAGATATGGACGTAGTCGGTTGTATGCACAACAAATACTAGTTTCGAACACACACTCTGGTATGAGCTGTGATCGTTTCAGCCTAGTGGTGAAACCAACACCCAATGATATTTGGTACTTTATAAAGAATTCCCACATTATTCAAATTAATACAGCGGCTGCGAAATTCACAGAAATGATCAATTACCAGAAGATTTTCGGTTAAGAGCATTAAATGTTTTTGGAATTAAGGTGACTATTGCCCTGATTTTAGTCGAGCGGTCACAAGGCCAGAGATTCAAATCTGGAATTGGCTCCAAGCCTTACTATGACACATCTTGAACATATAGGACATTGAAGTCACACCCAGCTCTGAACTGGTCACATGATACTTCACCACCTCTTGATGTGAAGAAGTCATAATGTGGCATGTACACTTTATGCTCTCTCCTGTTACGATAAATATCCACCGGACCTAAGTCTATGCTATATACACATACATAATGTGTTAAGTCCACTGAGCATGCTTTTTTGAATGCATTCAGTGAGCAAACATTGCTATCCCATTGATTAAGATCCTTATTGATACCCCCCTGAGCTACATTGTCAACCTGTCATTCAAGTTATCCAGTTAGTGCATGAATCTCAGCCAATTGAAACAGCAATTGCATTTTATACTTTTGATCACTCATTAAAATTTCCTGAGTGTTCCATGACTTCCTTTTTATAATCCCGCGACAAAATTCTTAGCACTCAAAAAATTTTAAGGGTTTCCAGAGCTTGAGAGTTAGCTTCCGGATAATAATTATTCATATTTCCTCGTGAGAATGGATCACGGTATACGAAGAGAGGCCGATGCCAATACTTCTGCGATTTCTCCCTCGTTGTCTCCTTCGAGTTCAAATGATATCCCCCCTAGTGTTATGGCTATCTCTAATCTTAGATGTCCTTCACCTCCTCCCATTTTAACAAACAGCGGTAGAAACTCAATCGGTCTGCCCTCAGTTTTGCCTGGCACTGCAAAGTCGGACATGGCTTCAAATGCTTCTGAATCTGAAACTAAACCCAAACCTTCATCTGCTACCCCCATTTCATTGGATAAGGAGAAGGAGGCTCAAATTTTCAGTGACAAACTCAAGTTGAACAACTCCAAACTCGATAAAGACCACGACATGCGTAACTTCATTTTCAATCATAACAATCATGTTTCGTTGAGTCTGACTGCTAACAATTCAAACGCAAGTTTGAATCATATCATTAATCCTCCAGCAACATACACCCATCACAAGACACCATCAGTCCATGCCCACTTCCATGTGGACGATTCTTTGAAAGTCAAAGTGAATAGATCCAGGAGCGGTAGCGTTAGCGCCACTTCAGATCATCTGGCTGGTGGTCCAGCTGCTGTTCCTACCTTTCCTCCTAAATCTTCTACCAAGGGTGTTGGAGGTCTAGAAAAGTTAGCAGGAAGTTCAGGGCTTTCTAGCCCCAACGTGAATCAAGCTTCGGAACAGAATGCAAACATTGATCCCAGATTACCACAGAATGATGGAAAAACTCATATCTTGTTGGGGGTTTGTGGTGCTTTGTCTGCTCCGAAAATCAAAATTATCATCTTGAAGTTGTTGGAGATCTACGGACCTGAAAAGGTAGCCATTCAAATGATTTTGACAAAAGCTACTGAGCACTTTATTTCTCCCGAAATCTTGAATTACTTGGAAACAGTAAGGAAAGTTCGTATATGGAGAGATGAAGACGAATGGAATACTTGGAGTTCCAGAACAGATCCGGTTTTGCACATTGAATTGAGAAGATGGGCAGATATCTTTTTGGTTTGTCCATTGACAGCTAATTCTTTGTCAAAAATAAGTTTGGGAATATGTGATAATCTTCTTACTAGTGTGATACGAGCATGGAATACTGCGTATCCTTTGCTTTTGGCCCCCTCAATGGTAAGTTACAGCTACAACTCAGTTACTACCAAACGTCAATTGAGATTGATAGGAGAAGAAATGCCTTGGATTGAAGTACTCAAGCCAGTAGAGAAGGTGGTTGGAAGCTACGGTGATATCGGTATGGGAGGTATGATGGATACCAATGAAATCGTTAACAAGGTTGTTTTAAAGCTAGGGGGATATCCGGAGGACGATGAAGACGACGATGACGACGACGAACATCGGAAGATCGTGGATGAAACTTTGGTGGATGATGAAGATGATGACGACGACGACGACGACGACGACGACGATGATGACGATGATGATGACGACGATAGTATCGAGAGTGAAAAGGCTGTCAATCCTCAGGAGAAGATCACAGCCAAAGATTCTTAGCGTTCACTCACTTATCGAATCACCTAGCATATGAATATCACGAGTCCATGTCCATTGTACCTATCTTTACTGTGAAAGTAAATTAGGTTATTTTTGTATATTATGAATGATATATTAGAGTAGTATTATTGTACAAATTACTATTGACATACTATACAGTTATTCGTGTCTAGGCGTTATTTAATTGTCTGAGCTTTTCCATCTTCCACTGGAGATATTCGCTGTCCACATTACTGGCATCTACATTGACAGACTTGATATCACTGGCCGGCGTGGAAGTAACTTTGTCCCAGTTGGACGACCTCTCTCTCGTCGGGGTGATATTTACCGAGTAGCCTGCTGTTTTACCTTTCCTCTCTGTAATAAAGCTCTGATTCTCTTTATCCTCAACAGTATTGATTCTCAAGGGCGATATTTGTGACAACATTGGGCTCAAACCACTGACGGACCTGGAGTCTGCTATCAATGGTGAATTGAGGGGTTGCAACTGGGTGTTGGCTCTGGAAAGTGACCCATTCAAAAATGGTTTCCTTCCATACATATATGGACTTGCTTGGCTACTTTGCTGGCTCAAATTGTTGGAGTGGCTTCTGTGGGCCAAGGAATCATTAATACTGTCGCTTACAGCATTGACCATCTTATCATTCCTAGATGCATTCCTAAGCACTTTTCCAGACCTCTGTACACCGACATTTGAGTGATGAGAGATTGGTGACTTTCTTATGGATCCCTGGGACAATGTAGGTGACGTGAATCTTGAAGGCCTTTGGGAATTCCTCTGAGTCGATCTCAATGGAGAAACGTTTCTGGAGTAGGCAGGATGACCAGTTGGAGACTTGGGCTTCTGTTTTGGAATAGTGGATACCGGCTTCTTCTTATTGGACGCTTGACGACTTTCAATCCCTATGACTTTATCATATAGGCGTTCTCCATATACAGTCAAAGGTTCATGCTCTTTTTCATATTGGACAAGATTCATTTTCAAGTGATTGATCAATTTGGGCATATTCTTTAAGAGCCTCTTCCTGATTCTTTCTTCATTCAAGAGAATCTTACATGAGTTTTTGCTTAGAAGCCTGGACGAGTCCTTTGATGATTCAATCAAAAAAGCTTGATCTTTCAACAATTGATCTAGTTCTTGATATTCTTTGAGGATATAAGCCTTTGATTCATATTCACTCCTCAATCTTTCAAGCTCACTCTCATGATCGTTGAGAATCGACTCTTTATCAAAAGTCTCGTTCGGATCTAGATTGTAATCAAAATACTTGAACTTCAGTTTCTCTTCTGGTGTCAAATAAAGCTGTTCCCAGAGTTTTTCAATTTCAGCTCTTGTTCCAAGAATAAATTGGTCTATGTGTTGAGATCTTTTTTCCATGAGTCTGTTGAGTTCAAGTTTCAAGTTGGCTATGGACTGATCGCTCAAGTCATTATTTGCCAGTAAGAAACTTTCCATAAAGCTGGAATCTTCACCGAGCTTTTCCCATAAATTTTTGCAATGGCCGACATAATATGCCCATTTCTTCTCTTTATTCTCTTTGACTTTGATAAGAAGATGTGAGAAATCTTCAATGAATTTGAGGTGAATATCGTGGAGTCCCAATTGTCTGGGGTTTCCGAGAATAAACCGAAGCGTATCCACATCGAGGAACGTTTCGTGCATATGACCTTGACTTCTGTCTTTCTCTCTTTCATTATACTGCTTTTGAAGCGTTATCAATTGGGTGTCATTGTAATTGAGAGAATCTATGAGTGCCAATACATTCTCAATCGTTTGGCACATTGAAGCTTTTCGATCCTCCACTTCCAGCTCGAGATAGTTAGCTTGTTTATGCAAGTCAGATATAAGATCAGAGTTGATTTTGGTGATTTTCAACGTTCTTATACTTTTGATCAATTCGTAATTCACATCTTTCAATGTTTGCATAACTTCATTGGACGTAACTGTGGATGCAGAGGTGGGCTTCAGTTTCCTTGGACTGGAAACTATGAATATTATGTCATCGGTAGAATCATCCGTGAAATTGCTGAAGGAGCCAGCCTTCATGTCGTGTAGTCTTAAGTTCTTCATATGGGATTCAAATGCTTCTATCAAATCTCTATGGTTGTCAGCATCATCCCTACTAGGAAGTGAATCAATGAGCTTGTAGTCTATTTTTGGGGTGTCAATTCTGCCCACTGCATCTAGAAAGTCGTGAATGGTAATATTCAACGAGTTCATCTTCTTGAATGATCTAACGAAGAGCTTCATTACATCGAGGAACACAGAATTGAGTTCTTTCCTCAACTTGATCAACGAGAGCTGTGGACCATTGATAAGCATCTCTTCGTACCTCTTCTCAAAAGAAATATCTTCTATTATGTTGCTGGTATTGCTTGTGACATTAAATGGAGAGTCTTCATAAAAATTCTCTTTCTTGTCCTTTATGGTGGACAATTTTCTCTGTATTTCTTCTTTGAATCCGCTTTCGAATAGATCCATGTCCTCGAACACTAGTCCACGGTTCATATTCGAGAGACTCTTGGTACCAGAAGTGTCATTAATCATTGCTAGTATTATCTTTATCTGTTGCCTCAACCAGTCACACTCACTAGTTATGTTGGACTTCTCTCTCTTGAGGCCTTCGGTGAAGTTCATGATAGTCTCCTCTATTACACTGAAGATTTGCTCCTTCTTTAACGATATTTCTGTTGACGAGTAACCTATTTGGCCGTAAATGCTATTCAACTCTTTGATACTATTGTTTACACTGGAGGCGATTACATCCAACTTCCCAGAGTTGGTGATGGTACGGTCGTCTGACAAGGTAAGATCCATGTCTATCTTGTCTAGTATGGTGTTGTCTTTCCCGTGTGAAGGTGTTCCCACGATCCTCGATGGGGTCTGAACTTCTGTCATTTTGGGTGTGTGTCGTTCACGGTATCAAAAGCAGTTCTATGAGTTGATGTGTTGGTATACTATGACGTTGTTGTGACGGTTCAGACTTGTGGTATCAATATTAAACAGTAGTCACTTGGAAACCTCTAACTCTAAGCTCGCGCAGTGTAGTTTATTTGTTTTTATATTATCCACATTGGGTTGAAATATAAATACTAGATTAGTGAGAGATGAGAATGATTACAACTTCCAGTGCCATAGAACGGAGTGAAGACTCGAAAGGACACAAAGGCCAAAGGCGAAGACGTACACGATGATCTCTCGCATGATAATCTCTTGCATGATAATCTCAGTATTGATTAATCTATGATGCTAATGCTGGACTGAAGCTGCGCCAGCTATACTTACAAGACTAGTGTACATATGTAGTTTATGAGCGATTGGTATTTTGCTTCTTCTTGTCATGTTGATCCATGAGCGGAAGGAGCACACTCAACCGTTCTCGGAAATGGATGTCAGTGGGTGGATCTGCAATTGTGGTGCCCATCATCTCAACCTTATCCTTATCCAAATTCTTTTGGGCTTCCTTCTGTAGTTTGTTCTTCTTGACATTGGCTCTGATGTAATGGGTTGGTTTTTCCCATCCCAATTCAGCAGCTATTCTTCGTATTTCCTTCATCGGTGGTGCTCGAGAATCAATGGCGTTAGATATGAGTACCTTGTACCACGATTCTGCCTGCAGATACTGTCTATTCTTGTGGTAATACTTGATGAACGGGTACACTTGATTGAGCGTGAATGGAAGTTTATGCAGTCTGCTGAATTGAATAAGTCTCGATGCCGTTTCGAAGTCGTTGTGGTGTAACAAGCAACTGGTTATTACCAATGCAAAGGGGTACGGTTTCATGTTCTTTGGATCGAGCAGGAACTGTTTGTAGAAATTGAAGATCATTTGCTTGGCAGCTTCGTGGTTTTCCTTGGTGGTGATGAGCTCCATTTTGGTTTCATTGGGAAACCGTTTCAATATATGGTTTAGGAATAGTGTCAATACCAGGTCATCTATTTTGGTGTCTGAAAACGACTTGCTGGTGGATTTGTGCACTGCATCTATGTAGGCCTCAAAGAGAGGAACAAGAACCTCAGGAGTTTTCTCTGATGCAGGGAACGATCGAAGAGCTGCGTCGTAAAGAGTAGCTAGAATCGAATGATTGAATTTGGATCCCCCGAGTGCTGCATTTACTTTTGGTGGGATTAATTTAACCGACGTTGGGTTGTCCAGGCCAGACAATAACTTAGAGAAGTCGAGTCTCTCGAAAAATTCAATGAGAGGTTCTTGTATGTTGGGGCCTCTGAAGAGTGACAACGCATACGACCACGTCACCTCTGGATCATGGGAATTCTTATGGCTGATGATGATCAAAATCTGATGCGAGAGTCTGGCCTTTTGTTCCCCAGTGATGGACGAGATATCCATGTTGTTTATTACATGCATGGCGTCATCGTAGTGGCCTTGGCCCACTAAGAGCCGGATAACGGTGTAGATAACTTCGAACAGAACTGGAATCTTCTGAGAGAGCATGTGCTCGACAAATCCAATTGCAGACAGTCGTCCTTTGAATGTCATCATGTGGAACAAAACCGATTTCATCAACATCTGATGCTGCTGGAGCCGGGTGTCTTCAGCATCATCGAACACAAAATCACCATCTTCTAGCTCAGAGGTAGTTATGTCAAACTTGGAAACCAACATATCCAAATACATGTTTGAGTCAATGAGATCCTTGCGTTTGATGGCTTGCTGTAGGAACATTTTCAACTGTTCGAAGGTGAAGAAATAGAGCATCTTTTTTTTGTGTTTCTCATCTTTCAATGACGAGGCAACGTCGGCCCACGTCGCATCTATGACACCTGTTCTAGCCACAAACTTGTCTATATCAGCACCACGACTGATGCTTTGTTGTAGAGTACTTATGAGGTGACCATTCTCGGGAACCACATTCAAGTTCAAGAGGTACGCGTAAAAATCCTTTCTTTGGGGACCTGTCAATGGCTTGAGAATGTCATTGTACAACTGCGTAGGAATTACAGTCGGCGTAGTGTTGAGTACATTCAACAATGCCACGTTCCTTAGGAATCCCAATATGGCATCGTTCTTTCTGGAATCCTCAGCCTTGGATGCAGATTCTAGAATATATTGGAATAGTTCTTTGGTTTGGTCTGACTGGGGATTATCCAACCACTCGATCATGAGGAGCTTAATTTTGTTTCTGTAGTTGATCCTTCGTAGACTCGCCAAAATCGTCAGTCGTATATGTGAGTTCTGGATGCTGTTGATATATTTATCCACAAGCCGATGATCTTTCAAGAGATTATCTTCCACGATACTGACTATATTCACACAAAAGTCGTGGCTGTGCTCGGGCATCACCGAAGAAGCATTGATTTGTTGTGTGTACTTGCGGTTGGAGAGTGCTAGCAATTCTGTCTTCGACATTTGAAGGATTTTGTCTGGGGTTGAAACGGATTCGGATTGAATATCAACGTTCCTGGAGAAGATATTCTTACCCAACTTGGGTAGAAATGAGCTCTGCAAAACGTCTCTGCTACTTCTCAGCCGTACCTGTTGTGTAATGGGTACGGCATGTATGCATAGACGACCATTTCGGAGGGTGTTTCTGCTGGATCCCACACACACAAGTCTCCACATAGAGCCTGAAAAAATTGTAACTGCGAAGTTGCAAAAAAAACGATTGGCAATTGAGCGAGGAAATGTCAGTTACAAGTAATGATATACGTGTGCATTGAGTGTGTTCATGCACTAATGAATGTTAAATAAACGACATGCTACGTTCTAGATTCTATCTTCGTTGTCGTCCCAGCTTTCGAGTGTCATTTGCGATGTGTTCTTTCCTGCGTCTCTGTATATGTATCTTTGGTAAAAGTAGAGTACATCAAACACACAGGTGCCGGAACTACCAAGAATATACGGAAGTTCCTTCATGAAAAAATCAGACTTGTTGTCCCCATACACAAACTCACAGCTGGTGAGGATCGAGAGAGTGTATGTGAGATTCCCGATGAGTGCAGCTCCAAAGAGAATGGAATTAATTCCATCCACTGATTTGCGCTTATAGTTCTTCCATAACTGCGGACATCGAGAACTTACATACACCATGGTACAACACCAGGCCAAGAATAACCCCAAAGATTCAGAAGCGTTGGCGTTGGGTGCAGAGTCAGGCCCAGTTCCCGACTCAGAACCTCTTAGTACCAACGGAAGCGCATTGGCTACTGATAAGACACTGGCTGCTCCCAAGGCTTTTTTTGAGAGTGAAGACGCAGTATCGTAACTCCGGTGGGGGGAATTGGCTGTGGCGGGGGAGTCTGTGGTGGTGGAGTCGGCAGACTGGTGGGGTGGATGTCTGATGTGAACGGACGTAGGGTGACTTTGACTGGATTGAAGGGCATTGGGTTCTTCATTATCTGAGGTGTTTAAACGAGAATATACCGACGCATGTCTGCGAGGATAAACACTTTCATAGTAGTAATACTGGAAGCATAGGGTGATGTCATTGCATAGGAAAAACAAACTCAAGTACAATTGAAAACTAAGCACGGCATCATTAAGCAAACAGCTTGTGAAGCTGAGAAAGTCACCAAGAAACCAAAGAAGTAGAAACGATGGGGAAATACCATCAGTGGACTTGTTATTGTAGTTCGTGACTATCTGTGGAAGCTGTGCACATATCCAGCTCGCCAAAGAAAGGGTACTGAAGAAACTAGACACTGCTGACCAGCCTGTGCATTGTTCCATTACAAGTGTAAGACTTGAGATCCTCGAGTTTAGGAGGGTTCAGTTGGCGCGTTATCTTGGTGCGGGCCACGACCAGTAGTAAGGCACTCGGGGGCCACGACCAGATAGCGGGCCACGACCAGGTAGCGAGCCACGGAATTGGATGCAGTTTAGCTCCAGGTGCTTGACAAGTGGGAGTTGGGTGTGGATCGGCAAACGCCAGTTCCGGATCTGCGTAGTGACCACACTGTTCCCTTGTTACACAAACAGGTTTGTGGCTAACCACAAAAATTCTAAATTTAAATTGTCATGTGCCAGGTCACATGACATTCCCAATTGGTAGACTCGAGTGCGATCGTCGAAGCACGATGATCATCACGGAAGTGGTTACCTGAATTCTAGTAGATTGATTTAACACACTACACCCCTGCATATCTCCCATTCATATAACCCCGGGGACTGTGCAACTGACTGTGAACACATATACCTCAAATTCCACACTTATATCGACTTTCACACCCCCCAAGAAGGTGGATCTCCTAAAGCTCTAGTGTCGACATGAGTTCCTCAGGTGACCCAAAACACCACGGCAGTAATTCTCCTGACGAGAAGGCAGCCGTCAGAACACCCACGTCGTGGGATCCCGAAGATGATGTGCTCTTGATGCATCTAAAAGACCAACAGAAACTTGGTTGGAAAGCCATAGCTAGCCACTTCCAAGATAGAACCCCCAACGCCTGTCAATTCAGATGGAGAAGGTTGAAACTGGGTAAATTGAAGAACCCTCCCAAATCTGCTCCTTCAATCACAAATACCTCGGCAGAACCCAGTGCCAAAAAACCACCCTCCGCTAATGAACATGTGGCTAAAAGGCAAAAAAAATATGCTTTCCCAAATACAAAGCAACAAGGAACCGGATTCCCTAGTGCTTATTCTCCCATTAGTAACACCAACTTTGGGGCATTTGACAATAACGTTGGAAATGCACTTGCAGGTCTCAATGCTCTATCCAATACTTCCTCGGGAATATCTTCTCCTTTACCTATTTCCAATAATTCTCCGGGATCTCAAGGCTCACCTGCTGTTCCCCCACAAACTACAAGCAACTATGAGCATTCGCCCACCCAGGAATTATCGTTGGATCCCAATCTGCACGGAGCAGTTCCAACCGAGGGTGGAGGTTACTATGCTGATATTTCTGTGGATCCTACCATGAATTTACCTCATAACCAGCCCCATCCACCCCCCAGCTCGGGTCTTACCCCTCGAAACTCAGCTTCAGGCCCATCATCCAACGGCCCTCACCACAACAATTCCATCATCCAAATCGTTAAAAGTGCAGATGACAGAAACTCCATCTCGTCTCCAAGAGATAGCGTGTCATCTTTACCATCAAAATCCATGAACATTCCTCACCACCAACAAAACAGCTTGGCCCATTTACCCATTATCTTCGGGTCTAATGGCCTGGTGAGTGGACCGTCAAGGAACTCTAGTATCTCCCACTTCCCAGCTCCAAGTCTAAGAAACGGAAGTATAGTTGGTAGCACTCTGGGATACTTCTCTCGGTCCGGGTCGGTGGTGATTCCTTTGGCAGAGAAGAAAGAAGAGTTGAAGACATTGAGGAAGTATGAGAGAAGTAGGGCCAATGCTAAGAAGGAAAAAGATAAGAAAGAAACCATCCAGTTACCATGGACCATGGAAGAAGACGAACTTCTCATCAATAGGAGAAACAGAGAGCTATCGTTTGCGGAGTTGTCGATCCTTCTTCCCCAAAGAACCGAGGGGGAAATCTGGGCACGTATCGATTACCTCGAGAAGTTAAGAAACGGTGCAAGATCAAGTATAGCAAGAGAAAGAAGAAGACGACAATCGTCCATCGGGCTTGATGATGTGGAGGACTTCTATATGAGTGATATAGGGGTTGTTACCGAGGACGACGATGACGATGAAGTTCTTGTGGACGTCGAGGACATACCGCAGGCCCATCGAAGAGGATTAAAAAGACGAACGAGTTCCGCTGTGAACCCATTGACCGTCAACCATTAATTTAGTTGTATTAAATTTCTAGCTTGTAATAAATACTGTAAATTACAAACTTTTCCCTGTTAGTATAATTTTAATGACCCTGTGATCTGATCCAACACTGCTTTAGGAGCAGGTCCTAATCCCAAGACGGTGGCCGATCCAGCTTCTATTTGTGTTCTTCCAGCGTCATGCACCACGTAGCAGTTCACACCAAGTGAGATGGCTTGTGCAAATAACACGTCCATTTCTTCTTCGTTGGGGACCTGAAGAGTTATCTTAGCTTGTCCGTTTCTATATTCCCATCTTTGGAGCATTTCCGGGTTGAAAGCACTGGAATTTGCATCGCTCATCTTCTTATATAATGCCAAAGTGGCATGGGAACATTGGGCTGCAGCCTTACCCTTTCCCATCTTCAAATCCTGTCTTACCACAAGAGTCATACGAACCTCACCTGGAACTTTGTTCAAATCAGAAGAGTCAACGTCTATTCCGTCTTCGTCTTCAGACTCACCTTCGAACTCCTCATCGGACTCTGTGTATGTGGGTGTTGAGAAGTACCGACTGCACGCATACCCACCTATGAAAGATATCACTGATAGCGTTACCACCTTAGTTAAAGAGAACTGAGCCATTGGATCGCGATGCAAACAATTTGTTTGAGATTGAGAATAGTTTGTCTCCGTAATCAGTGAGCCCATGACTGTTAAATGATTGGACATATTGCCACGAAACTGAACACTTCTAGGCTAGGACCTTCTTCTTCTTCTTTCCTTTCTTTTTGTCGACTTTGTTGACGAAGTTTCTCCAGTTAGCCACTCTTTCTTCTCGTTGATCTTCCCACTTGGCCTTGACTTCTCTCTGAAGTTTGAGTTCTTGAGCCCGCTTCTGATCTTGCTTGCGCTGCTCTTCGTCTTGTGCCCGCTTCACTTGCTGTTCGTGCTCGAACTCACGTGCTTCTTGCTTGAGTATGTGGTCTACTTTCTGCTTGATCTTGATCTGAGACGCATCACTCGTGGACTCTATTACATACTTGTAGATGTCGATTATCTTCTTTCTCTCGGCAGTGGAGCCGGTATCCTCCAGCTCACCAGTTAATATCGCATACGATTTCTTGAGTCTGTCGAAGGCATCAGGTGCTTGTTTGTTATCAGTTTTATCTGGATGAATTAGTAAAGACTTTCTCCGAAATAACTTAGTGACAGATGCAAGAGAAGCTTCGAGATCTTTTGATGTGTCAATTTCCAAGATCCCAATATGTTCTTGCGGTAAGCATGCCATGATCCTAGCCACTTCTTTGTCACATGTGGACGCTCTTTCTGCTGCTGAAAGAAGCTTATCCAAGTCTTGTTCCATTGTCGCAAATTTCACACTTTCTGAATATTTGTTGATGCAAAATTAAAACTGGTGTATGTCACGAATCTTTGCTCGAAAAATGACAAAAGTAAGCACATGGAAGCCAAAGTATTTCGACATCGGGGTGAATTTCTCTGACTCTATGTTTCAGGGCTTATATAGCCATTCTACAAACCCCAAACATCCACCTGACTTGGATAAAGTTATAGAGAGAGCTCACACTTTCAATGTCGATAAGATGCTTATCACCGCTAGTACAATAAAAGAATCCCGAGACCATTTTGATCTTTGTGACAAGTATGCGGGTCAATTCTACTCCACAGTGGGTGTACATCCTTGTAGTGCAGCCAGTGAGTTTTACACCAAGTCAGAAGATGGCTATAGTAACGAGTTGAGCGAAGATTTCCAAGACAAGTTGGACACCATTAAACAGTTGGTAGAGTCGGGTGTAAAGAGAGGCACCGTTAAGGCATTCGGGGAGATTGGGTTAGACTATGACAGGTTTCATTTCGCCTCCAAAGAACAACAAGTGACTGTATTTCAAAAACAATTGGAAATAATTGCACAATTGAAACACTTACAACTTCCTTTGTTCCTTCATGTTAGAAGTGCATGCGAAGACTTCTGCAATATCGTCGAACCGTTCATTCAAAGGGGAGACATAAAGAGAGGAAATGGAGTTGTACACTCGTTCACTGGTACGCAAGAGGAATTGAAAAGACTTTTGGATCTCGGGTTTTACATTGGTATTAACGGGTGCTCGTTGAAGACCCAAGAAAACTTGGACGCAGCCAGGCTAGTACCCAAAGATCGGGTCATGATAGAAACAGACGCTCCATGGTGTGAAATACGTAAGAGCCATGCCAGCTATCAGTATATCACCGGGTATCCAAACAAGTTCTATCCTGAGATCGAGGAGGAGTTGGCTTCCGATGTCGATGAACCACAGCCTGATCTACGATTGCCAGGAAGTGGATCTCAAAAGCAGCCAAAAAACAAAAAGAATGGAGGCCAAAAGAAACAGGATATAAAGCTTGACGATAACCTTCCATACCCATCGATCAAAAAAGAAAATTACGAGAAACATACAAAGATCGTTCAACAGCAGTTCAAAGGGGACGTTCTTCCAAAAACCGGACCATATGCACACCCTTTAATCAAAAGCAGGAATGAGCCCGTTAACATTGGATTCGTAGCGCAGATTCTATGCGAACTCCATGGTCTCAAAGACGATAGAGAAATAGAAGAGTTCTTGGATTTGGTTTATCATAATTCATGCACTCTATTTAATGTGTGATTATACACGTCTAATATACATATAATACAAATAACCCTAAAACTTGTTGCGTAGTCTTCTGGTTGTGATGGGTCGATGAGCGATTACCTTAGCTTGCGAGCTGACCTTACTTCTCAAAGATCTCCTGGAAGTGTTGTTCACGATAGATCCTTTGTCACTTTCCAAATACCCATTTCCGATGCCCGAGTCCGAAACATCAGCTTTCTTCAATTGGTTGGACTCTCCTCCGTCACTGAACTCTTCAGGCTCGGAGAGCTCAATCTCAGAAGTTTCTCCATCGGAGGCTGGGGTGTCAGACTCTTCTTCAGAGAGTCTCTCCAACTTGTCGTCAGGCTCTTCTTCGTCCTGATCATCTGAATATTCCTCAAACTCTGAGTCATTGGTGGCTTCTTCTGCGCTGAGCTCTTGATCGATTTCAGCCAAGATTGCTTCGGCATCAACAATATCTTCGTCTCCATTTTGTTTGACTTGAGATTGCATTTTGACAGGTGCAAATTGAGATCCGTTGACTATTTCAGGATGACACACAGTGAACTCCGAAACAGCCGCAGGAGTATCGAGTGATCCAGGTAACAGTTTCGTCAACGAGATGATTTTGTGGGCCTCCTCCTCGAGTGAGTAGGGGTTATCAAGATCATCCTTTAAGAAACTCGTTAAAAGACCAATGCTGTTGTGAGAAGGTGGGGGAACTCCATCACCGGTGGGCTGTTGAGGTTGAATCAACGCAGGAGTGGAGTTGATACCACCCGACGGACCGAATAAAAGGGGTTTCCAGAGAAGCTTGGACTGGTCTAGAGTGACGTACTTTTTGTTCTCGAACTTTTGAATCACCAGATTTACGTGGTTCATATTGACCAATATCGCATACTCGTTTGTGTGTGGGTTGTGTGCAAGGGCATCGAGTTGCTCAAGGCCCACAATGACATCCGAGTGGATCATTCCAGTGAGCTTGGAAAGAACATCAATGGAGATCTTGAATTCACTGGGTGCATTCGTGGTCGCGTCTTTCAAGTAAGTGTCGTGCAACTCTTTGATTCGGTATGCAATGGTGACCTTCCAGTAGTTTCTATAACTCAAGAGTCCAAGGTCACTCAATGGTTTCTCGGGAGTGCCGAGCTCAAACTCTCTTCTGCTTAGCAAATAACTGAAGTCTATCAACAAATTTCCATAGCCCTTACGTTGGTAGATGGGAAGAGTGAGAATACAGGACACGTTATAGTCAGAACTGTTCAACTTCTCTTTGGAAAAGTATCCCACGAAATGGTACACTGAAGGGTCTTCGGGGTCGATTTCCGTCAACACATAGAAAGTGAATGGTTCCACGTCAAAGTAAAGGGTTTTTGAGTTGAGAAAAAGCTTAGCTAATAAACACAAATTCTGACAATAGTTGATGTTTTTTCTACCGTCCACTTCCCAAATGGCCACATGCAGGTTTTCGTCTCTGTATATCTCGACTCCAGGGGGATGGTGGCCACAATTCTTGATTTGGTGACGCTCATACGAATATGGTGAACTCATATAGTTGAGACAATGTTCACAGATGTAAAGCACTTCACACTGAGCATATTCCTCAGGGTACGGCGACGTGTACCAGGTGTCGATTTCGTATTGTCTGAATCTGATGGACTTTATTTGTGACTGCAAATAGGCCCTGATCTGAGGATCCGGAGTGCCATTGTTCGAAATTTGCAAATCCGAGGGCTTGTGGCGGAACTTTTGTGCCTCGTGCTTCAACCGTTCGAACAATTCACGGTCATGCTTTGTGGGGTCTGTGCCATTGATGGTACAAAGGGGGAAGGGAAGTAATCCTTTATACGGTAGGTCTTTGGTGTCGTTAAACTGAAAACTATGATGCGGCTGAGCCGGTGGTACTGGGGCCGGAAGCTCGGTCGGAGGCCGGTGCGAAGGATTATGCGAATGGTGGTATCTCATCTTTACAGGAGAATACTTGATGGTCACAACCAACCCACGAGCCCCAGAAGCTATACTGACGCTACCGGGGCTTGAAGTAGAGCCATTGATGTTGTGGTGATGCAGATCATCGGTAATTGGAACAAGGTTTTGGTGGTCAGATCGTACATGAGATTCTATATCTAGTGCATCAATGATCGAGTAGTTGACAGGCCCATTTTTCCGTCTGGAAGAACGACTCAAATCCAAGGGTAGGTTTTCCAAGAGCCCGTGGTTGGTGATTCGGAGTTGTTCCAACGGGTCTCTCCTCCTGGACTTCATTTTGTTCTATTTGTTCCAATACTAGTTGAAGTTCAAGTGGTTGAGATTGAGGTTTGATTATTGATTTTTGTCACTCGCGTAATTTGGTTGACGCGCACGACGTAGCGACTCCCAGAATTTAAGTTTGTGGTTGCAGAGGCTTAACTACTAGCTCACAACTTCGACTATTACGCAATAACTGATAACTTCATATACCTCAAGCTGGTAAATGGATTGAAACATGCCCAAGTCCAGGAGGCCTAGACCAATAAGAGTCTGCACTGCATGTCGGAGCCGTAAAATCAGATGCGATAAGGGTGAGCCATGTTCTAATTGTGTGAAGTATAAAACCGTATGCTCGTACAAACAAGGTGACACTGACACAATCACCGAGTCCAATATGAGCATGGAGCCTGAATTATCGCCTGCAGATTTGGATAAAGAAATCACTGACTTGAGAGCTTACATATCTTATTTGGAGCAATCTCACGCTGAAAAGGACCCCAAATCTGTGGAAATGGACCCCAAATCTGTGGAAAAGGATTCCATTACAAACACCCTAGACTCCACATCCCCAGAGTCTCTTTCATCCCAGACCCCATCCACTATTCTATCGCACGATGGGTCTGGCACTCTGCACTCAGAACCATCTGAGCGACCGTTTTCTCGAGCTTTTGTGGGGTTCGATGACCCGTTCACTCCAATATTCAGCGAACAAGAGAAGAACTTGAACTTGAATATTTTCCAGCTATTCAGGTCCGTTCAGGTCGATGGAGTCTTGAGGAGGAACAGTACGCCATTTTCCTGGCTGTCATTTTTCTCTTCTGATAAGTTATTGAATGCTCTTGATGAAGTCACATATAGAGACCTCTCATTGAATTCCAAAATGACATTTCTAAACCAAATTGGAAACATGGGGTGCCCTAAAGAGACAGAGGAATTGTTTGTAATTAAGTTCCATGATGATGAAGATTTGGAGGACTTTAAAGAATTCAATGGTGATTCTTACACTTCAAGTGCAACGTCCCCGGAACAAGATTTCAGCTCCAAAATCGTTCCTCTTGGACTCCTAAACATAGAAGGAGTCAAGAGTGTAGACCCCAACCTACTTCTGCGCATATGTGAGCTTCTACCGGAAAAGCGTATAATTGACGTTTTGATAGATCGCTTTTTCTTATACTTATACCCATTCATGCCAATTATTGACCAAACCGACTTCCTTATACATACCAACAGAATTCTTGCCGACTTGGAAAGGTTCCGACTATTGATCAAGGATCACCTGGATTTGACGCATTTGGGGATTCTTCTTGTTATCTTAAGATTGAGTTATATTTCGGTCTTCTCATGTAATAAGGAAGTCAACGAAAATGAATTGATCAACCAAAACAAGGTAATAAAAGATCACCCCATCGATTTGAAAGCAATCGATTATGGACAAAAATGCCTCAATTTGGTGGGATTGTTCGATAATGTCAATATCAACAGCTTACAACTCGCATTGATGATCCGAGTCTACCAGGTTTATGGACCAGAGTATATCTTGGGATCAACAGAAAATGAGCCTTACCTGTACGATGTGGTAATTGCCATTTTGGCACAAAAACTTGACTTGTTTAGGGAATCCAAAGTTGCAGGTTTATCACCCAAACATGCCAATCTACGTAGAAAAGTAGGGGCATTTGTGATTTCGTTAACACACCTCAGTTTTGGAAGTTTGAATTGTATCTCACATTTAAAACTAGAGAACTGTAATGTGGAAGTTCCTGACTACAGTCCTCAAAATTCCAATAACTTGAACAAAGAAACGGAAATCGTCACCATTCGAATTATCAGGAGTATTTATGAGCCCAGGGACTTGTATAAAAGTGTCAGGCATCTATTTGAGGATTACAGACCCATGAAGTTGGAATATGCGTGTTTGCAACTTGCGAACTTATACAGTCGTGCCCATAAACATACGGAGATGGGGGATGAAGGCGACTCATATAGACTCACCATAGTGAACACTTTCGCTTTGAGATACAGAATCATGAAGAATTTGGTGATTATTTGTATCAAGTTCCATTTGGTGAATAATGTCAAAGACCCGTCTCTTACCCATAAGATCTACGATGATATCATTTTCTTGATATACAAAGTCGTACTTCCACTTTTCAAGGACATATTAAGCAAAAAGGGGAACTACAAAGACACCATTGATATGATATACATTCCCAGTCTATTACATTTGCTTCACTTGGTGATGCTTATAGTGGTATCCCTAATCATGAGATTGACTCTTGTGATGGAGAAAAAGCCTGTTGATTCGATGGCAACAGTTTCAGGAGGCCAGACATTGATTAGTCTTGTAACTCGCACCCATGAGATGCTATTTGGTTATCTTATAAACTTGAGTGACAGATACTACTACGCTTGGAGAACGTACAAGTACCAAAAGTATTTCGTCAGATGTATTAATCTTCTACCAAGAGATTCGCTATTCACTGCAGAGGTGGACTTATCGCAATTTAGTGACGTATGGATCCAGCATACATCTGCTTTTGTTAACGAATGTCTCAATGCCTTGACTCAATGACCAATGTCCAAAACATTCATTTCTTACTTGTATTTCTATATATGCATATGTTTTATCATATGTCTTATCATATGTATTTGTAATATCACACCGTCTGTGGATTCGCATACGGAGCCTCGCACCAGATTCGCTCCCGCTCCGTCGATCTCTCCACGATGCTCACTAAATTCATCTAATCTGGTGCGCAATACGTGAAATCCTTATGAGTGACAACTTACGACCCGATACTAAGGAGGACGACTCAGGTGGGTCGGATCCTTCCAGGTCCAAACCTGTTTGCACGTTTTGCAGAAGAAGGAAAATCAAGTGTGACCGTGGAAGTCCCTGTGCATCTTGTGTCAAGTTTGGTAACTCTGATTGTGTTTATGTAGAACCTGTTGTGAAAAATGGCAAAAAGAAGGTCAACAAGCCATCCAAGAAGTCATTGGAGATGCAGATTGAAGCTTTGAAATCCCGGATTGATGAGTTGAAGAACGATATGACAGGCACCAATGGTAGCAGTACCGTACAGAATTTTAATGATTTGGATCTTAATGATTACACCGGTCCACCAAACCAAGGCGACCCTCATGGCATCGACGCTGATTTTCAACAGTTGATGAAACTCGTAGAAGAACACGACTGTGATGAAGAATTCAATCTTTACAGAAACACCACTAATATTCTCGATTTTCATAGTGGCCGAAGAAATTATGGGGTTTTCTCATGGAAGTCTTGTAGTTCCGTAGACCCAGCCTTAAAATTATTGCTGAGTCATGGTACGACTTTAGTACGTGATGGAAAGGGAGGACCTTTTTCTCAGGAGGACGGCACCGAAAACTTGAAAAGATTCAGAACTATGTTAAACCACAATATGGATCCGATTGACCAGGATCCTTCTTCGTCCTTCGATGATAATCAATTCGGTAGCAGTCTGGAGAAATTCGCCCGATTTACACCCGGTTTCAACAGTTTGAAATTATTTGGTGGAGCAAGAGGTGCTTTTAATGAAATGCCGGTCGTAAAGCTCCGGATTGAAAAGTTCTTGCCTCCGGTACCTGTAATCTTCAAATTGGTGGATCGGTTCTTCGACACCTTGTACAACCTTGTTCCAATAATCGATGAAGAGGACTTCAAATCTCATCTTTATAGGATTTTGGGCAATCCGTCTCAGATGACTGAGCCCAAACTAACTTTGGAAAATAGGTTGGACTTTGCTAGAGTTGGAGTTTTGCTTATCTTGCTTAGACTCGCATACCTAGCTTTACTCCCATTGAACCCTCTTGCTGAATCCAATTCTGTTGATATTAGCCCGTCAGAAGCAGAAGAGATAAAGTATCTTCTTAAGTTCCCCATCGCCCTTGATGCAATTGATTATGCCCAAAAATGTGCAGGTTTATTCAACTTGTTCGGATTACCTAATTTGAATGTGTTCCAGCTATTACTTACTCTCAGAGTGTATTTCATTTATGGCCCTGAACAGGGTGATGGAACAGAACAAGGTGATGCCCAAGTTTTCAATTCTCTCTTATTCCAAATTGCTTATTCTTTGGGACTTCACAGAGATCCAGATTGTACCGGATACTATCAAAATGAAAAGTTGAAAAACCTTAGTAGAAAAATGTGGTACTTGTTATTGTTTCTTGATATGAACCATACCCTTGAATTCGGTGATCCATTGAATGCCAACAAATACTCATATGATACTCAATTACCAACCTTCAAGAAGGAGGCATCAAACTTGGTGGACTTGGGAAAAGAGAAATTTGTTATTGATTGCTTCCAATCTATGGATAGCTGCATCAAGCCATTGACTGCTTTTGTTAATGATTTACTTTCTGTGGAGTCCCTGTTTACTATCTCCCGGATTTGTAAAGATTTGAGATTCTTGAGACACAAGTTATTTGCAGCCAAAGGTATATTGGTGTCTTATGAAAAAGAAGCAGCATCGGAGGGATTCAACCATCCTTTCAATTTGACGAAATATAAATTGCAGTTGCAATTTTCCCATTTCATTGTCTGTTTGTACTTCCATTTGTTCAACTATTTTGAGAAAAAAGGGATGTATGAGCTAGCTTACTATTACATTTACAACTTGTTGAACAAAGTGTTGTTGGTGTTATTCCCATTTTACTTTGAGGTGGCCAGTTCCAGGGGACTGGAGCCAACAATTGATTTTGTTTTGGTGCCAGGTGTAGAATCTATGGTTCAGAAAGCAGCATTTTTCATGTTCTCCATGATGGTTAGAATCAAGGTCGAATTGTCAAAGTTGGTCCATAACCATTCACACAGTGCAAGATTGGCCTCCGATCCAACTTATAACAAATACTTCAATAACTTACAGTTGTTGTTGGATAAGTTGGACGAAGTTGTCCAGACGTTGAATAGTATTGCTGAAGCTTATAGCAAGAAATACTTTTACTCCTGGATTATTTCCAGATTGAATAAGTTTCTCTTGAAGACCTTGAAGTCCGACGAATTCTGTGAAAAATTACATGAGAGTGACATAGATTTTCCGATATTAGGCGATAGCGAGAAGATCACCAGACTCACAGATATGTTGGATTTGTGCCTAGATACGAAGAGCAGACTCTCCGCTTTCAAACCTCGAAATAAGTCCAAGACGTCATTCAATGAAAATAGCGTAACCCTCAGTATGGCTCTTGGTATGAATGGAGGTACCAACAATATGAATACCTTGGAACATAAACCGACAACTGGATTTACGGACTTTCACAATCCCTTCATGGGTAGAGACAGTTATTCCAACGAGTCAGATTTGACAGTACCCAGTGGAAAGGTATTCACAGACACAGGATTGACTCCGAACTCTAATTCTTCAGCAAACATTGATAATGTTTCGGTGACCTCCTCCGATGTTGACAATATTTGGCTTCAGCTTTTGGGAGTCAAAGATAAGCAAGGGGCCAGCAAAGATGAACCCGTGTTAAATGACATACCTCATGCCAGTTTCGAAGGTTTCACCAACCAGCTTCCACTAGATAATAGTGGGAATGCGGGTTTTACGTCCGGTAACAAACAGCCTGGATTAGCTGGGAACTCCAATGATGTGACAATGGATACATATTTGATGGAAGAGCTTTTCAAAAGTTTCCAGTAGATGGAGTATTCAGATTTTATAATGTAAATAGTAATGAAAGAAAAAAAAAGTTTAGCAACAGTCCGATAATTCACCGGCCTACGTTCTAACGCATCATAACTTAAATATCATCTATCATAATATACAACAAGGTTGGTTAATTCAATAGCTTGTCTATGGAATTTTTCCGGAAGCTGAGTAAAGTTCTGGTTGCGTTCAGTTCATCATCATCCCCATTAATAACGCACGGTTTGGGTGCTTTCTTGAAGCAATTTTTTTGTGGAAACAGTAGAGCTGGATCGGGTAATTGGAACTTGGAGTTATACCTGAATGCGTGAGCTGGAATGTCTGGTGTTATAATGGGGCTAGGGAGCTGGAAAGAATCGTCGTCGTCAAAGTTTTGCGGTCTATATGGAATCATGGATCCGGTGAAGTTTGGGTCGGTACGATTCCTCGCATTGGGAGGTCCTGTAGATGATGTAGAAGATCCAACAGAGCCCACAGATGACCTGGGCGACGTTGACTCTTGGTTTTCACTTATACTTTCCATATTGAAATTCTCGTTCGAGAGGGATTTGAAATTGAATTCGTTGTCAATGTTTCTGTACTCATTAACATCTAGTGGAATCTTAGCAAACTCGGTATCAAAGTCAAACTCGGGGTCGAATTGCTGAATTATCTCCAGCTGTTTTGAAATGAGGTGATGTAAGTATAAGATATACTCCACTGAAGACTTGAGAATCGTCAATTTGTACATCCCGTCGATCTTGGAGTTACTGTTACCTCCCTTTTCATTGTTTTGACTGTTTCTACAAGCGGGAATGAGGTACTTCAATGCTTCAAATTCTCTGTTGATTTTGATTCTTCTTCTCTTTTCAATTATGGAGTGAAGTTGTTTGGTTTCTATTTTCCTCTTGGCGAGTTCTTCTTGATTGATATTTGTGGTTGATCTTCTTCTCTTCTTCTTGGAGTCGTTAGCAAGAAGAGAGGGACTGGTAGACACGGACTCGGAGATTATTTGAGGGTTCGATGTGAGTGTGGAGGATGGATTTTGTGAATAATCATTAGTCAAAATTTCAAAAGTGCCATTTTCTTGATCCAAATCTTTGTTCAATTGGATGATTGTTGTTTTCAAAACTGGGGGTGAAGGTAAGCGGGTCATAATGGAGAAGCGGATATACAAAATGGATTAAGTGAAAAAGTGGCAGAAATGAGGCACCTGAAATATATAAAAGTGGAACTTATTTATATTTTGTAAACCTGAACGTGGTGAACCAAGACCTAATTCCAATACTTTATAACACCAATGAAGTAAATTAACCCGTGGTTCTATGCAGGACGACAGGAGGGGCTAGGCTAAGAAATGGCAGTCCAATGTGCTAAACGTGTAAAGTATTTAACAATAATTTATCTACAGCCACGATCTTGTGACTGAAGATAATTTTTACCTGGCGTCACCACGTGGGATTTGCAGCCGGTAGTGGAATTGGCAGCGAGATTTCGGTCGTGTCGCGAGGCCAGAACTTTATCGTGGGCCCTTGGGAGACTGAGGACTTTCTCACCTTTGATAAATTTAGGAGAATGACGACGAACGCTACTCACTGTGGAATCTTAGAAAGGATCTGCCAAATTCAGGATTAAACTAATTGCGTGTGTACCACTGACTGTGCTCTTGATTTTGCATCGGATCGGCAAAAATTTTTAACGGAAGCTGGAGTCACGCAAGCCAAGCGCAGCTGAACTCTTGCAACCATATGCCACACCACGATTTATTTATAGATAAAAGTAACTCAACCCCTAGTCTTGGAAGCGCACCATTCATTTGAAGGAAGGTCAACCATATCATATTGAATGCTTTGATGTGGAATCCAGTGACCATTTACTCACGTCACTATCTGATTATCTGGTGTACCCACAAAATGAATTGCGGTCTCATGTAGAAAATAAAGATTCTATATATTATTATTGGTGTATTCGATATATGATAAACTACATGGTACCAAATCATATTTAAACCCCTACCAAGTTCTTAAATTGGCACTCAGATCTGGATTTAAACGTCTCTCTGTGATACTCCACAGCGACCATACAGTACGAACTACGATCTGGGTCTCGTTTACTTCTTAGGATAAAGAAAAAATAACATTGCAAACAAGACATACGAATTCAGAATTTAATGTATGCTTTTGCTTCAGTGGAAACTCCGAAAGGTAATATGATATTTGCGTGCGGCTGACAAACTAGCAGGACAGAATCCTGCACTTAACCAACAGTTGTACATCGAAATACATCACTTTAATGTAACAGTCTTCCAAATACGAGCATATGGTGAAAAGAGGTATCAGAAAAGTTCCTCCCACAGGGATTGTCGAGATAGAGATAAGAGGCTGTGGAGAGAGACAAGAATTACCGAAATAAGAAACCTCGCGTGGATATTGAGAGAAGCCAAGGTAAGATGTCAGTTGCATTTGACCTTCTGACTACACTCGACGCTCAGCCTCCACACTACCCTCTGTCTTCATCCGACTTCGAGCTTCCATCAAACTTTGATGTTCCACACATGGTGGGATCGGAATTCAAGACGGAGTTTGGAGTCTCAACAGGATCTTCCGACTCTCTTTTAGTTGACTTTCTGACCACAACCCACGATCAGTCTGCACCTCAGCCTCAGTGTACGTCCAGATTCCACATAACCCCCAGATGCTCCTGAGAGTGACTAGTTGCTCGTTGAAAGACTGAGTTGCTCCTTTTTCTTTTGTGGTTGCGAGGGTCGTGAGGTTAGAGCTGCAAAGATCAAAATGAGGAGTGCTTGCCACATCGATCTCGAAATATACAAAATAGCTAATAAAAGAGTGATCTTCAATAGATTTATTGCTTTCCTGTATTTCAGTAAAAGCCCTCCAAAAATTCTCCCTGCTTGTGATGCCTTAATCGCTTATTATCAATTGATTTAAAATTGTAAATCTATGGTATACTCGCCAAACCTTGTTTCACGCCTGCTTTCTCATACAAGTCAGCGAAGAGAGACACAAACCAGAACTAAATGTATCTGGTTCCATCCATTCCGTTTTTTTGATTTCGCTGCCATACTGGGGGCCCTAACAAATTGCAATAGATTATAATTGTTCCTTTAATCCAGCTTGCTTATTGTTTTAGTGTGAATCACGTGCAATGAGAGATGATTGTGTCAATCAAGTAACAAGAAAGCGGGCCTTAGGAGTCGTGTGTGGATGAGCGTGTTTAGTGCGTGCGTGTTCTGATGAATGTTGTGTTTATGTATTGATAGAACACGTTTGTGTCGAGGTTATATTTACAATATCGAATTGTCATTGTATGTAACTAAGTGCCAATGGTCTTTTGTGTTTATCATTTGTAGATTGTGTTGGCCTGGTAGTGTGAATTCTTGGTTCTACACGTACGAGGCTTGGAAGCCCCGTTTGAATGAAAGTTCAGGTGTCAGAGTCCAGTTTTTGTCACTTTCTGGAATTGTACCTCGTCTGAGACACTACCTTTCACTTGGATTTTGCGGTTGTTTTTGTTCTACACTTTTCTGAGTGGACCCTTGGACCCAGTCGCCTTTCACGACCCCTCCGAGCCCTCGAATATACTCGGGAATATCGTCTCTCCCTCGAATCATTTTCTCGTGCTGATCCTGTTTGTTGTTGTCCTTGATATCACTCTTGGTGAGTCCCAACTCCTCTAGTTCTAGCTCGTAATCGGACTCCTGTTCCAATTCATCGAGAAGAGCTTCGAGCTTGTGGTCTTGGACGGGCTGACGATTATTGTAGTTTATTTCATATCCTTCCCATCTGTCTCTTTTAGCATCAAAGGTGCCATCTTGGAAGCCCGTACCCGTTTGAGCACTACTATGGTCTTTGACCTCATCTTTCTGCCCGTTCTTATACCACGGCACGTTCTGGATAAACTGGGGGATGTTATTTTCTTCCATTATCAGTTGCAAAAAGCGTAAACTACGAATGCGAAATACAGTTGTAGAGAATTCTTAAACAAGTAGCACAGAAACTCAAGAATATACTTTATGAAAGCTTAGACCGTGATACAGTGATTGTCACGGAATATACTTTATGAAAGCTTACACCGTGATACAGTAATTGTCACAGATCCGTATGGTCGACGGTCAATATCCCCGAAGAAAGTTTTTCTGACACATTCCTGCCTGGAATTTACTATTCTATTGTATGTATTTTATGCGCACGTGACTAGATATATTACCGTAACTAAAACCCAGTCCATTCCTCATCCTCGTCTTCTGACTGCAGATCCTTTTCCTCCTCCTTGAACCACCACTTCTTGGCTCGTACGTCTTCGAGCACATCCTCCTTGATCTTGACTCTGTATGTTTTTAAGCTGGCATTTTTACTCATGTCTTGGAATGGGGCTATTATCTTCACTGGCACATCAGAAAATGGTTCCAATTCGTCCAAGAAGATGTCACATAAATGGTATGGGACGGCCATGTTCTTTTTGAGATGAATAGGAGTTTTGATAAATGAATGGAACTTGTCGATGGTCTTTTTATCCCACAGTTTGTTGTCCAAGTATTTGAAATTATATCTCAAGAATCTTCTAATAAGCATATAATACTTATCCATTCTCCACTGATCAATATTTTGCCACTCCCTTATGATCACGGCCCAGAACGCGTCGTTGTACTTGACCCAGTCATTTACTTTGACGGTGTTGTTATTAAAAATTCTGGCCAAATCTTCACTTAATTGTTGCTGATTCTCAGGCCCATCGCACAACCACATGGAATAATAGAGACCTTTCCATAATTTATTTATTTCCAAGTCCGAGAGTCTGGATCCATTGAGACTCACATACTTTTCAAGGGACTCTATAGCCTCTTGTCTTGTTTCTTCGTGGGTAGAAGCTAACGCTTTGACTAACTTACTAGACATGAAAATTTCGAGATGAGTGGTACGAAGCTGTGATGTGCGACTGGAAATAGTGGTAAGTGCACGCTGATTTCATCAAAGTGAAATAGAATCAAGTGAATCTCCGACTGAATGTGGACATGTATCTATTGAAGCTTTGATTCCTGAACAACTGGAGTGAAATAGAGAAGTGTCAGGTTTAGTAGTACACGGTGACACGGTTATGAGAAAGTTCCACTGCTAAACAAAAGAGAAATGAACTTCAGAGCCGAGAGGGTCTTTGAAAGCTAGAACACGTGAACAGGAAGCAAGCATGGCGTACAGAAGACACATAGAAATGACAGCCAATCGACTTGATGATATCTTTTCCTATCGTTTTTGTTCAATGTGTATTCGCACCGAATCACTACAAGATCAGTCGTATAATATATTAAAGTACACGATGCATAAACTGTTTCTTCAACTTACTGGATAGCCAGTGCTTGAACCTCAACAGGTCCACTGTAACGAGAGCAAGCACCTGTTTAAACGATTAAATATCTGATTGGAATATGCAATAATTTAACAGCGTATCCAACAACACCCATCATAATGAAACCGATACCAACGGCCCTGATGATTTTAAAGTATTCTTTCTGGTCGGGCTTCTGGCATCTCTTGATGAAAGCAGTTCCGTCTTTGAGAAATTCGGTGGGAACTTCAGTTAATTTTTCAAATCCTTCAGCCATAATGTATTGAACAAGTTTAAGTTTCGGTCAACAACTTTTCGCTTTGTGAGGTGGCCGCGAATTCGAAGGAATGGTCTGTGCACGCCCGAGAGATATTGTTCGTTAGTGTGTATGAACTAAACTACAAACCCGATTAGAATAGCTCTAATAATCCTTCTTCATCTTCTTGTCGTTGCTTGATCATCTCTTGTTTCCTTTCGGCTTCAATTCTACGTGAAAGCTCCGGGAGTTTACTGCGGAAATATGCAGCTGCATTCTTTTCCATTTCTTTGTCCAAGGCCCATTCATGAATCAATGGGTTCACTTGTCCCACATACCCTCCCTTGAGCTTCAAATCTATTTGACATTTGAGAGTACGGTAGTACAATTGAGTGATGGAATCGATCGCCGTGTTTGTTTGGAGATGCTTGGCTTGGAACGAGTCCAGCGTTATGTAGTGCTGGTGGTAGTATTTACCTAGTATAACCAACATTTCGTAGAAGGACTCTTCCAGTTCATGATCCTTAAGAAACGTGAGGTACGTCTTACACGCAACGACCGAGAATTTGGGGTTAGTGGCCTGATATAACTTCCATATTTCCGTCATAACCCGAGCTCTTTGAGTCCGGAGTTCTTCTATAAATTGGAGGTATCCTTCGTAGTCGAAGTTGGCATCGTTCATGAGCTCCTCTAGAACGTGCCCACGGGCCTTAGGACAGTATTTCTTGGTGTAATGACTTAATGCGTTTCTGTCAGTGTATCTTGTAGTCAAATCGGTATATTGTAGAAGTCTGTTCCAAAAGAGCTTGTTTGTGGAAACATCAATATTGAAGTTGGCTTGCAATGAGTTCATGAGTGTCATGGCCTGGAAATAATGCTGGTTGTAAGAAAGTGATGTCACCAATGCTGTCAACACATCTACGGTAGGAACGTCTTTAGAACTGACTTTCTTACCCTTTTTATCGATCCCATATTGGTCCAACACCAACTTGTAGAGAGCATCTACATGACCCGAGTATCCAAGACAGTATATGAGCTCAGGGATGTGGTCTTGGAGCCGGTTGTGTTTCAAAAATTCCCCCAAAAGAGTATTGAGATCGAGTTTATAATGAGACTTTGTCACTGCCACATTTCTGTTGGCGGCAAACACATCGTTAGAGAATGATTCCCACACACCCGGATCCCCTCCAGACAATTGAAGCCTGAGCTTCCACATATGTGGGGTGTAGTCGTTAAATGAGTGAAGCGAATCAAACCTCTCAAACCACTTGCTCACCAAATCGAATTTGTGGTTATTGTATTCTAGCACAAGCATGTTTTCGTAATCGGATATCGTGAGTTGATGGTGTACAGGGTTCCAAGAGTGCCTGAGTTCTTTGGAATAGACGTTAAACTCGTCTTTGAATAACAACTGTGAGTATATTTGTCTGATTTTTCTTCTCCAGTAGCTGGCTACTTTGTCAGCCTCGTCCACCGTCATAGCATGCGCTTTCGAGGATTTCAACAGAGCGAGTCGGACTACCAAGGACTGCTGGTGTTCCACGAGTCTCCGTATGAAGAAGCTCAACTCACTGGGCGTTAAAACACCAGGGTGATCGCAACAGATTTTGTGAATAGCTTCGAGAAGTAGCGGGTACTGTTTGGATAAAAGCATGCGATTAAGATGTGCCTTGCTGAGTACCCGGGCTTCTTCTGTGGATTTGGATTCCTTTGTTTGGCTCACAGGTCCAAAATAGCTCTCTGACAAGCTATTAATGTACTGAGAACTCGGAAAAGTAGCAGTCAAAGTTTCGACGTTTTTGGAAACTTTGGTCACGGGGTCAGAACCCGCCTTGGACGAGCTCGAACTCACCCTATGGTCCCAGTATGTGGGAGACGCTACCGTGGTAGACATATATGCCACTGGTTTCCGTAAGAGCCCATTCCTATGTCGTACGTTGGCTCTAATCATATAGTGTAAATTTTTTCCGGTAGACTCAAGTTCGCGGAACTACAAAACGATTTTACGGCGAGAACAAACCTAAAGTCGTACAGTATATAAGGTATATGGCGCATAAATAGCGGTGCCTATAATTTACTGGGAACGTTTGCAATGAACACTGTGTTATAGTGAGCAATATCCTTCAATCCCAGTTTCACGTTTTCACCGTTATTGATCTTTTGGATGGAATCTTTGGTTCCCTTGATTGCCCACTGAGGAGCAGAATTGATTTCGCAGCCAAGCTCAATACAATAATCGTAACCGGCTTTTAGATCAGGCACAACTTTACTTACCAAACCGATATCTAAGGCATCCTGTGCACTGAATACTTGACCGGTTAGTGCGTACTGGTTCAATTTTGAAGCATTTCCTACCAAATATGGAAGTCTCTGTAAACTTCCCATATCTGCTACAATTCCGATTTTGATTTCTCGAATCGACAATTTGGCTCCTTCCACTGCCACCCGGATCGTACACGATGCAGCAATATCCAAGGCTAATCCGTAGCTTATTCCATTCAATAAACAGATGGTGGGGGTCCGAATACGAGCAGGGGTGGAAATGGCGTCTTGGAAATCAACTATATGCTGATAGAGCTTATCGTATTTTTGCTGGTCAGTTTCTGAACCATCACCGGATGGCTGGAGTAATGCCGTAGCTGCCTTAAGATTCAATCCACTAGTGAATGCCCTTTCGTTTTTAGACGAAATCAAAATAACATTTGTGTCTGGATCATTATCTAACTTCTCCAATATGACTTTGTAAGTTCTCCAGGTAGACTCAGCAAACGCATTGAGGGTCTTGGGGTTGTTGAATTGTACATTCACATACCCAGGCTCGATTTCTTCCACTATATATTCGGGGAATTGGTAGTCTTGCTTGTTGAAAGGCATACTATGTGGTACGGGTAGTTATCTGGGGAAATATTCTTGGGCCTCGCTTCGTGCGAGGTTGTGCATGTGAAGCTCTGGTGCGGAGACGTGGCGTGGGATGGCACGGCTCGCCTGGCGCAGCCCGCACCGCTGGTAGTAGAAAACTGAGGACTCAAATTAATGTCCGCGGTCTGTTGAAGTTTGTAGTACAATTCCATCCATCTAACCATTCTGATATTACCTGATACCACTCACGCCAGATGTGCCACCTCTACCTCCTTGTAATCACCACACACTCCTCGACCTTAAACTGTGTACTTACCACTGGGAGCACTGGGCTCCTGTTCCAAAGCACGAATAATACTCTCCTTGATCTGATCGTTAGCGGACCCAACATCTGCTTGAGTTAAGCCCTCCACTAACAAATACAATTTCGGTGGTCCATCGGGTTTAGGTTTGATATTGGGTCCGTAGAATTGACCTTTGTGGGTGATTGAGGTACCCGTGGACTCAATGATTCTAGATATATTTTCTCTGTTCGTCACCAACCACCTTACATTTTGTGGAAGGTCGTTGATGGTGATGCGTGTATGGAATTTGGACCGATCTGGACCTGACGAGTCGGAAGGAACTCCTTCCACGATATTGAACTCGGGCAAATCATACTTCTTTTCGTCAGCAGCGGAAACTGCTTTCCGAGGTCCACCGGCTTCGTTGTCTTGAACTGTTGTACCTGACTTCCCAGACACGTCTTCGTATTTCTGTCTCTCCAAATCTCGGGTTGTCTCCCGTTGTTGCTGGAGCTTCTCGAGTCCGTGTCCACCAAATCCGAACGAGTACTTCTCTTTGCCACTCCGAACACGTGCAAGGAAAGCATCACTGATTTCGGTCAATCTGGAATCAACCTTGGCATCCGAAGGCATCACCTTCACTATATCAGTGATGGCTCGTTCTTGCTTGTTGGACACAAATGTGACAGCCACTCCTTTCGTACCAGCTCTTCCTGTTCTTCCTACTCTATGAATGTAGTCTTCAAGGTGACTCGGAGCATCGTAGTTTATTACGAGTCCCAAATTTTTCACATCCAATCCTCTGGCAGCAATCGATGTTGCAATAAGAATATCAAGGCCCGAATCCGACGCCAGAAACTGTTTAATGGCCGACTTACGGTCGATCTGGTCTTTTCCTCCATGTATTGATATGCAATTGTAGTCACTGGACACAAGTTGCACCATAAGTTGATCGGCCAGGTCCTGTTTCTCTACGAAGATAAGCACCTTAGACTCGCCATTAGTGACGAAGTGGTCGTCCAATATCCGTACCAAACGAAGAAACTTGTCACGATCAATGTCGCTATCTGTTTTTCCATCAGCTTCGAGCAACTCGATCTTCTGGTCTATCTCTTCAGCCACAACGTTGACTCCACCAACTATTATTTCGATGGGATCATTGAGTCCGTAAGATGCAAGTTTCTGGAGTTTCCTGGGGAATGTGGCGGAGAAAAGCACCGTTTGTCTCTGGGGCCGTATTTGAGAGATGATCTTATTGACCTGAGGCTCGAAGCCCATGTCGTACATTCTATCAGCCTCATCCAACACCAAGTACGTCACACGTCTGAGGTTGGTTATGCGGCCGCTGTTGACTGTCAACAAGTCAATTACCCGGCCGGGTGTTCCCACAATCACCTGCACTCCTTTGTTGAGCTCTGCGATTTGAGACTCGATATTGGATCCTCCATAACAGCAGCACGTGGAGATATTTTTGGTGAAGGTGTGGATCTCCTGGTTGATTTGAATGGCCAACTCTCTTGTGGGGCTAAGAATTAACGCAATTGGACCGTCGTTGGGCGCTAGTGGGTCTTGATCGAGAACGTGTCTGATCATAGGAAGCACAAATGAAAGCGTTTTTCCAGACCCGGTTTTGGCAACTCCAATCACATCTCGGCCACTCATAATGGCAGGAAGCGCCTGGCACTGGATTGGAGAGGGCTTGGTGTAGTTAAGGGCATTGAATTTCTGGGTGATGGACGACGGAAGCCCCAACTGTGACCATTTGCTTATTGGCACCGGACACTCACGGCCACGCACTCGTATATCGCTGAGCTGTTTCCTTATTTCTGACACCTGATCAATAGTGAGGTCCTGTAGCTCCTTGGGAGGTGTGTAGAATTGTTTGCGGAACGGTTTGTAGGATATGGCTTCGTGATCAATGACGTTCAAAGACTTTTCCTTTTCCTGGAGTTTCTTGAGTTTCTTGGAGAGCTCCAGGTCAGAGTCAGAGTCCACATCGGAGTCTAGGTCAGACCCTTGGGAATAAGAATCGAAGCTCTCGAATGTGGTGGACGATTTCGTAATTGTGCTGGAAGTGCTGGACTCATTTGTTGGTGGCTGTGGAGTTGAGTTCCCGTTCGAATCACCCTCCTCAGAGTTGAGCGACGCAAAAAAGTCGTCCAAATCCTCCTCCTTCACCGTGTCGTTAGAATCTTTTGTACTGTTACCCAAAGTTGGCTTTTTGAAGCGGGGTCTTTGTGTATCTTCGATGTCGTTTTCGAAAACAGACCTTTTCTTGGGTTTACCGGGCGCTTTGAGCGGTTTTTTGATCACCACCAAGGCCTGAGGCTTCCTGAAGGTAGGAAGCTTCTGGTTCAGCTCGGAAGCACCACCGAGCCGCTTTTTCTTCCACTCTTCGATTCGTTTCTGGCGCTCCAATTTGGCATGGGCCTCATCCTCCTGAGGACGGGAAAGCTGCACATTCTCAGGTTGCAGCGTGGGCTTTTGAGCCTGATTTTGTAGCTTCTTCTTCTTCCATGCGGCAAGTTGTTCCTGTCGCTTTTTGAGCTTCTCTAGGTCGTTAGTAGAGGACATGCACACACAAATAGTAGCTCACTGTACACTTTAAAGTCGCGATCGATTGAAACCGCGATGATTTAATCAATGACTATTCCATTCCCAGATATTGACCCATACCAGATTCTTGGAGTGGACGTCCATACGAACCCCTTGGGTATCAAGAAGGCTTATAAGCGTCTCAGCTTGAAGTATCATCCTGATAAATTACAGCAAAATCAAAATGAATCTACAAAGCAATTAGACCCAGAACTATTCCCCAAAATCCAATTCTCATACAGCATTTTATCGGACCCGGCCAGGAAGCAAAGGTACGATACCACCGGCTCTTTGGCTGACGTCGATGGTGACGAAGATGGCTCTTTTGATTGGAAGCTGTATTTTGACTCGCTCAATGATCGAGTGACTGTAGAAATGATCGAAGAGGATAAATTGAAATACCAGAATAGTGAGGAAGAGGAAAGCGATATTCTCCAGAATTTCGTGTATTATGAAGGAGATTTCCTCAAACTATTCGAGGTGATCCCCCACCTAGAATTCTTGGAAAATGAAGAACAAAGAGTGTTTGGCATAGTAGAGAAACTAATTGATCAGTATCCTCACCAGTTTACAAAACCATGTTTGAAAGCATTTGAGAAATATAAGAAGTCACGTAAAACCAAGGTGAAGAACAAATTGAAAAAGCTTGCCAAGGAAGCCAAGGAAGCTGCTGAGTTGGAGAAAATAATCAAACAAAAACATAAGACTAATGACCTAAAAGCCATCATCCTGTCGAGACAAGCTTCAAGACTTGATGACTTAATACTGAATCTTGAATCCAAGTATGTGGATAAAAAGGGAAAGAAACGGGGAAGTATCCTGGAAGACGATTTTGTCAAGACTCAACAAGCAATGATGAAACGTAAAAAACGGGCCTAGTATATAGTATGTCTTTAATGTCAAGTTGTATGTGAACCTGTGGGTCATGTGACTAGCCTACAAATGAGCACGTGACTCCGCTATCGATCTGTACGTTGTTGTTTTGGTGCTTACACGCGCTCCATTAACATTTTTCGCGTATTTATTTGATTCAGTTGTTAGACCCTTGTACTACACCTATCATGAGTTCAGAGTCTGACTTCAGCGATAGTGCTAGTGCTAGTGATGTGGATGACCTCTCGGATGACTTCCTTCCGGAGGAAGATGCATCTTCAAAACCCAAGGCTCAGCCCAAAAAAACCAAGCCTCCTGCAAAATCCAGCACCTCCAAATCGAAGACTCCACTCTCAGATTCAACTAATATCACATCTGCTCCCGCTTCTGCTACCGAGGCCCTGGGCCCCACTTCTAAGACTTCTGCCAAAGGAGCTTCAGAACAATACCAGCGTCTCTCGCAATTGGAACATATTTTAAAGAGACCTGACACGTATATTGGGTCTGTGGAAAAATCACCTATGGAAATGTGGTGCTACGACGCATCAAGTGATCTGATGGTTTACAAGGAAGTTCAAATAGTCCCAGGGTTGTACAAGATTTTTGATGAGATTCTTGTTAATGCTGCTGATAATAAGATTCGAGATCCAACCATGAAGACTATCAAGGTGAAAATTGATCCAGAGAACAACTTGATTGAAGTGATGAATGATGGAAAGGGTATTCCAGTTGAAATCCACAAGAAAGAAAAAATCTACATCCCTGAGTTGATCTTTGGAAACTTGTTGACTTCTTCGAATTACGATGACGATGAGAAGAAGGTCACTGGTGGTAGAAATGGATACGGTGCTAAATTGTGTAATATCTTTTCGACCGAATTCCAATTGGAAACTGCTGACGCCTCCAATGAAAAAGTGTACAAGCAAGTGTGGAGTGCCAACATGTCAAAAGTCACCAAACCCAAAATCACCACCTTGAAGTCTAAAAAAGAGTACACCCGAGTAACTTTCAGACCTGACTTATCCAAGTTCGGTATGGATCTGTTAGATGAAGAGACTCTTTCGGTTCTAAGAAGAAGAGTCTATGACTTGTGTGGAACTGTGAGAGACTGTAGCGTGTATCTCAATGATAAGAAGTTGCCTATCAAGAACTTCAAGTCTTACATCGACATGTACGTCAAAGCCATCAAAGAAAGAAGTCCAGACCTGGATGATCCAGAGAAGAAGTATACCACGGTGGTACACGAAGTATTCAACGATAAGTGGGAAGTTGCCTTTGCAGTTAGTGACGGTAATTTCAATCAAGTCAGTTTTGTGAACTCTATAGCTACAACATCTGGAGGTAGTCACGTCAAGTTCATCTCTGATGCTATTGTCAACAAACTTGTGGACACCTTGAATAAGAAGGAAAAGGGAAAGAAAAAGTTGATGATTAGACCACAAGAAGTAAGGAATAACATGTTTTTATTTATCAACTGTTTAATTGAGAATCCTGCCTTTACCTCCCAGACAAAAGAGCAATTAACAACAGTGGCCAGTCAATTCCATTCTTCAGCAAAAGACAAGTTTGTGCTATCAGAGAGCTTTATCACCCGAATGTTGAAAACATCCATTGTCGATAAAATCAAATCTATTGCTAATGCTAATGAAGATAAAGCTCTTCAAAAAGCAGACGGATCCAAAAAGTCGAGAATTAAAGGTCAGGTCAAGTTGGTGGATGCCAATAGAGCAGGTACGAAAGAAGGGTTCAAGTGTACCTTGATCCTTACAGAAGGAGATTCTGCTTTATCTCTTGCTGTTGCTGGATTGTCAGTCATTGGAAGAGATTATTACGGATGCTTTCCCTTGCGTGGTAAGTTATTGAACGTAAGAGAAGCATCCACAGACCAAGTGAGTAAGAATGCAGAAATCAACGCCTTGAAGCAGATCATTGGTCTACAACATAAGAAGCATTATACCCCAGAAAACATTCATCAATTGAGGTATGGACACATCATGATCATGACAGATCAGGATCAAGATGGTTCTCATATCAAAGGGTTGATTATCAATTTCCTTGAATCCAGTTTCCCTGGATTATTGAAGGTTCCTGGATTCTTGATGGAGTTTATTACCCCAATTGTCAAGGTTACTGTTACTCAAAGAGGTGGATCTAAAAGAGTGATTCCATTTTATACTATGCCCGAATTTGAGCACTGGAGAGAAACTGAGGGAACAACTTGTAGGTGGAAACAAAAGTACTATAAGGGTTTAGGTACGTCTACGGATGTCGAGGCTCGAGAATATTTTTCGGCTTTGGATAAGCATTTGAAGCATTTTCATGCCATTCAAGGTGAGGATCCTGATTTGATTGATTTGGCTTTCTCCAAAAAGAAGGCTGATGACAGAAAGAACTGGTTACAGGATTTCCAACCAGGAACTCACTTGGATCCGGAATTGAGTATCATTCCGATTAGCGACTTCATCAACAAAGAATTGATCTTGTTCTCCATGGCAGATAATGTGCGGTCTATACCATCTGTGTTGGATGGATTCAAACCTGGTCAAAGAAAAGTGCTTTATGGGTGCTTCAAAAGAAACTTGAAATCCGAAATCAAAGTGGCACAATTGGCTGGTTACGTCTCTGAACATACTGGATACCATCATGGTGAACAGAGTTTGGTTCAAACAATCATTGGGTTGGCTCAAAACTTCATTGGGTCCAACAATTTGAATGTGTTGAAACCAAATGGTGCTTTCGGTACTAGAGCTGCTGGTGGTAAGGATTTCTCTGCTGCTCGTTATATTTTCACCGAAATCAATGAGATAACAAGACAAATATTCAATCCCTTGGATAATGGTTTACTCTCTTACGTACAAGAAGACGAGCAAACCGTGGAGCCTGAATGGTACATTCCGATCATTCCCATGCTACTTGTAAATGGTGCCGAAGGTATCGGTACTGGGTGGTCCACCAACATTCCTTGTTACAACCCCAAAGATATCATCTTTAACTTGAAGAGAATGATGAATAATGAGGAGTTGGTGGAGATGACACCCTGGTATAGGGGATGGTCCGGTGAGATGGAGATGGTTTCAAGAGACAAATTCAAAGTCAGCGGAAGAATTGAACAGGTTGATGACCAAACTTTGGAAATCACTGAAATTCCTGTGAAAACGTGGACCAATAACGTCAAAGAATTCTTGTTAAATGGTTTAGGAACTGAGAAAACAAAGCCTTGGATCAAAGATATGGAAGAACAGCATGGCGTTGGAATCAGATTTGTGGTCAAATTAAGTCAAGAAGAAATGAATAAGTCCCATAGCGTTGGTTTATTGGAAAGATTCAAGTTGGTATCCAGTATCAACTTAACCAACATGGTGGCATTTGATCCTCGTGGTAAGATAAAGAAATACGATTCAAGTCTTGATATTTTGAAAGATTTTTACTACGTGAGATTGGAATATTATCAAAAGCGTAAGGATTTCATGATTGATGAATTGAAGAATCAATTGGATAAATTGAGTGAACAAGCTCGTTTTATCAAGTTGATCATCGACAAGGAGATATCTGTTTCCAACAAAAAGAGGTTAGATTTGATCTCAATCTTGCAACAACATAGGTTCAAAAGGTTCGGTAAAAATAACAAACAGATCAAGACCGAACCTCTGGAAGATAGTTCACAACTTTTCGTTGATGATGACGAATTGGAAGAGGAGGAAAACAACGCAGACATAAGTGAATTGAATGCTGGAAATGTCAGCACCGTGCAAGATGAAAATGAGGTTAAACCCGAGACTATCTTCCAGCAATACGATTATCTTTTGGGAATGTCATTGTGGTCTTTGACTCGGGAAAGATACGAGAAGCTCTTGAAACAACGAGACGAGAAGGAGAAGGAACTCACTCAGTTATTGAGAAAGTCAGCCAAAGACTTGTGGAATATCGATTTGGATGAATTCTTGGTGTCATGGGAAAATTTCCTCCGGTTGGATGAAGAAGCTAGGGCAAGCATGGTGCCAATGAAAGGAACTAAGAGGAAAGCAAGAAGAGTCAACAATGCTGACACGAAGAGAGCCAAAACAAATGCTGGAACTAAGGTGAAGTCAGAACCAGCAAAGCAGCCATCTAAAACTGTGGTGAAAAAGGAAGCTATCAAGAAAGAGCCCTCGCCTGTTAATTCTGCCTCTCAAAGCACCCTTCCAGATTTCTTCTCACCAACTGGCCAGAGTAAAAAAGTGAAAAAAGAAGCTCCCAAAGTAATCAGCTTGTTCAGTGATAGTGACGACGATGAGATATTAGGTACGAAGTCGTCGTCTACGTCACAATCACCTTCAGTAAAGAAAAGCGTCCCCACCTTTTTCAGTAAGGAGAACGTCAGTACTCCTGTGAAAACAGACACGAAAAGTCGTCCCACTGTGACTGCCAAGGCTGTTAAACCAAAAGCTGCTCCAAAAAAGAGAACCATAGCCGTGAGTAGCGAAGACGAGAGTGAAGCCTCAATGAGCTTCGATGATGAAGAAAGTGAGGAAGAAGAATATAGTGATGACTACGATGATGAAGATTAAATGCATTGTGTATTGAATATCACGTAAAAATTGTAGATGTAAAAGATGAACCGGTGGCTCTCTATAATGCTGTAGTAACAGTGACTGTTTGAGAGTTAAACAAAAGCGTGGGAGCGAGTTCATTTAACCAGATGGATAAGTTATTCACATACTCGAAAGACTCTTCATCATCGAGATGGATGTTCAAAGATGGAGCAGGCAATGTGGAAAATATCACTTCTGTTTTGTCTCTTGGAGAGTGGAGTTTCATCAACTCATTAAGAATGATGTGCTGAGCTTTGGCTGGAATATCGTCAAAGGATAACTCCTTAAGTTGTTGCTGAAGTTGACGAGGAGTGATGACAGGTTCATCAGACTTGGTACCGTCTGCCTGTTTCTTTGATTTGCTAGGTAAATTGAGACTGCTGCTGCTCAATGCTGGAACGTCGTCATCACCGCCATCGACTGCTAAAAATTGAGGGGTCTGTAAATGTTGGATCAATCCGTCATCGTTAGAAATAATAGAGGGGGACAATAATCCTCCATTCTCTTGTGCAAATCTAGATACCGATTTCTTCTTCTTGTCTGTCTGTAAGCTGAAATAGTCCGGTCTATCATTATCCTTTTCATTGGGTGTGTTGGTCAAGCTGACTTCATGGGATGGAATAGCATCTTCGTTGATGAATCCCACATCTGTCTGAACGACGTCGTCTCCACCGTCATCATCATCATTGAGCTTGGCTGCAGGGGTTTTCAACGACACGAAATTAGGCTTAAGGTTTGATCTTGTTGACCTGAGAGAAATTTGGTCAGATGGAAGCTGAAGCTTGAAGTTCTTAGGGGTATCAGGAATTGCAGCTTTCAGCTTGGGAGCTTCGAAAGTATCACCTATTGATGAATACAAGCTTTCATCATCGTCAGAATCTGAACTGAGATCCAAATCTCCATAGTTAAGAATGCCTCCTCGCATATTGAAACTCAAAGATACTCCCTGGTCGTGGAGGCCTGATATTGTTTCTCTTTTCTGTATACCTGATCCGCCCACGGTGTTGGGTCTATGAAATCCCAAAGGTTTGAGATTATCGCCGATAGGGTTTCTTCCCATTCGTTTACGAAGCTTTTGCTTCTCTATCTGATTTAATGTTTCCCTGGTACTGACCAAATTTCTCCACCACTTTTCTGACTTGAGAAGCTTGTCAATTCTGTCACATTCCAATTTGTTGCTGGGATTCTTAGCGAATCCCTTGACGATGTAATTGTATGATGTGAGAGACCCATCGTCAAGACAGATGGCTTTGATCTTGGCTTCTATACGAAGGTTCTTCAAAAGATCCTGGAGTCTCTGTTTCTCTTCTTCGATTTCGGACTTGTCTTCAACAAAAACGACGATTCTGAGTCTGTGGTTGGAATACTTCCACTCCGGGACTGTTGAGATGATGGAGCCAAGTTGTAAAATCAAGGTATAAGTGTCGAAATTGGTTGAAAGTACAGACTTTCCATCGATCACATTGACAGATGACATCTGGATAGGGTATAAGTCAATGTACTTCTGTTTATCGTCGGAGTACTGAGAAATACCGAATATTTTGGACCAAGAGCTTCTGCTGACGGGTTTGGGTGATTCAAACCTGTTGAAATTAGCTGCTACTGCCACTGTACTCTGCATGATAATCAAATCCTCCACCACTTGAACCCATTGATTTATAGACACTTGTTGTTCTTGTCTGCAATCGTCGGTTGGAAGTTGACTGAATTTTGAATTGTCCTTACTTGAAGAAGGCAAAAGAGGCATTTGCAAACCGTGTTTAGCAAAATCAAAAAATCCAAGCACCGTTATATTGGGCTTCATACCACCCAACCCGGAACCAAAGTAAACATTTCTTACTCCCCAGGGAAGAGTAGGACCCAAGGCAATTTGAACAAAAGCTTTGATTTTGGCAATATCTCTCAATTTAACCCACGCAGCTTTTTGCTTTTCGACCTCTTTGAAAGCAGTGATACTGAACTCCAGATCGTTTTCATTTTCAGTCCTTGTGATGGTGTCATCATTCAAAATCACCACGTGACCCAAAATATAGAGTCCACCTTTCTTCAAGTGATTGCAGAAATGGATCAAGTTCCAACTAGTCCGTGGATTGTCACACAACAAGAGAATTTGAGGTCTCCAGTATTTGACATTCATGTTCACCTTCAATCTCAACAAGTACTTTCTAACCTGGTGATAAATCAAAAGCTGGGAGATATCACCGAAACGTGAAGGAGGAGTGGAATAATGGATCAAAATAATCAAAACCGATAACAAAAGAATCACTAGACTCGCAGACATTCCATCGACGATGAACATGGCAGCCACGGATGATACAAGTCCAGCAAAAGCTGTTTGGACATTGAAATATTTGAAAGAAGGCCTGAAATTGGGAGCTGATCCAATTTTTAAAAGGAAACAAGCCAAGTTGGTCACGATAAACGTCATCAAAAAGGCCATGGTCACAAAAACAGCGATTTGATTGATGTCTGCAAAAAGGAACATTTGTGCTAAGAGCCAAGTGGTCAAAATGGCGTATGTTTCAGCCGCTTGGACCTGTTTAGGAGTCTTTTTCTTGGAAGAGAATATGGAGAGACCAGGGATGATTCTGTCATCTGCTATTGCTGTCAACAAATTACCGGCCCCCACTATACCCATAATGATGGAGAAAAGGGAGGTAGAAAACTCTCCAATGATAACTATGTATCCCTGTAAGTTTACAGATTGAATGACCTTTATATCCTTGTGCAACAATCCTCTGGGAACAGCGCACCCGATGGATACGATAACCAAAGCGTACAAGATGAATGTTAAAATCAATCCATAGATAGTTCCTTGAGGAATGGACCGGGAAGGGTTTTTTAGGGAACCAGATAAAGAAGCACCGGCGTAAATACCTGATGTAGCCGGGAAGAAAATGCCAAATAAGTCTCTGAAGGTTTCTGGAGTATCAAGTACTGAACCAGCAGCACCTTGAGTGAATTTCGGGAGCAAATTTTCCCTGAATGTTGACCAATTTAAACCCACGTTATACACTTCTCCAAAATAAATGGTTTTATCAAAGAAAGTAGACAAGGGAATGGACAATGTGGACAACACCAAAAGCACAAAAAGCCAAACAGCAGTTTTAGATACCAAGTTTGCACCCACAAGTGATATTCCCATGCACAAAGCCAATAATATAGTGGAGTATAAGATCAGGTAATAATAATTCACGGGTAAGATCGGGTATAAATCACCACCCGATTCACCAAAGTTTACCAATAGAGATTCTATGAACCCCACCACGTTCAATGCACTGTTCAAGATCTGGCCCATGAAAAATATGATTCCTATAGCTCCTCCAAACTCAGGGCCCAAAGAACGAGAAATCATGAAATAGGCCCCGCCACCTTTGACGGTTCCGTTCGTGGCAATAGCACTCACAGACATCACCGTAAGCAGATCTATCAAGTAACTAAGCACCAACAACCCCAAACTCCCCAAGATCCCCAATTGCCCCACTATGAAACCGAATCTTAAAAACATCAAAATAGAAAGCACATTCAAAGAGGTGGGAATAAACACCCCCGTTAAAGTCCCAAGCTTATCGGAATCTTCAGAAGGCTTCCTCTTCTGAGTGTCATTTCCAGACTCTGAGTTGGCACCGTATTGTGGCGCCGGTCTGGCTAGTAGTGAAGATTCATTCGAATCATTCATAGTTAAGCAACAATTTTCCGCGCCTTGACGTTTAGTGTTTCATCGCACAGTGATGTTTGCAACCAAAAGGAAGGCACATTTGGAGGGGTGAGAGATTGAGAGAATTTAACAGGTATACTCTCTGCATAACGCGTGATCTCTCTGTGTATAGGGAGATATGAAGGAGTACAACGGAAACAACGGACACGACGAACCCTTGATGAGCTACATTATTTAAACTACACCATTTAAACTACACATTCAGAGAGTGAAGATCTTGTCAGATCGTGCCCGAGCCCGAGCCCGAACAAGCCCTGTGTACGAGATGTCCCAGTTTTGCCAGGATTAATTAGAATATTCCTATAAGTCCGGTAAATAGCAATCTATGCGTACTAATCTTTAAATGCGACTGGACATGCCTACGATAACACTCACCAACCGAGCCAACGAACATGACCGAGAGAGACCTTTGTTATACGGAGTGAACAAATAGCGAGAAAATAGTACCATAGAAATTGATCACCAATGGTGCGAGAAAGAAGGCGAATTGCAGCAACTGCATAGCGGTAGACACGCACGTCAGCAAACGCAACCGCAACCGCAACCGCAAACGCACACGCCAGCCAACACAAACTTAAACACAAACACAAGCCAGAAGAACGACGCGTGGAAACATTGGCAATATCACCGAAGGTCAATCGGACACCGGACCGGATCTCCGGCGGAACAATTTGGATTGGACCGTGACATCGACAATCGTACCGGAACAAAACGGAGGGGGAAACGGGCGCGTAAACGGGAATCTAAACTGAGGTTAAAAGTGACCTACCAAATCGCTCATTCTTCTAGGCAACAAACTAAACTCATACTGGTGATCAATCCCGTTAAATCAGGTTTCCTGGTAAACCAGGCTTCCTGTTTGCATTGTCCTGTAGCCGTTTGCGACTGTACAACAGGTACATCTGCAAACTCTATCTCTGGCCAATCACACTCGACGATAACGCCAATTATGTAAGCACGCTCCCAAAGCGGTAATGGTCTGGTACGGGCACAGGGTTTCACCAAATAGTCAAGTTCATGGCATTTTCATAAATTGAAACTTCAAGTACCATACCGAAATTGATTAGATTGGACCAGATTCAATCAAACATCCAAAATCAAAGGTTCGGTTATAAGCACGGCTTGTTCCACTGATACCACCCAATTTTTCTCACTTTCACATCCAATTTTTGTTACTCACCAAACTAAGCACTAAGGTATGCACCCTAATCATCCCATAACTCAAATAATTGATGATGAGTCAAGAACAAATCAGATATGGAAGTTGTACAATAAGGCCAAGGATTCTCTTCCTTATAGAACTCGAATGGAGAATTTGACCTGGAGAATGATGTATATTAATACCAAAAAATTCAAATTGAAGCCGGCCCTAGATCCAACAGCTGATGATTTTGACTATATTGCTCATATAAAGAGAATGGGCCAAGAAAATAGAGGCTACAACAACCTACCAATCAACTTCTCCGGGAATCAAAGTCCTGCTGGTAAAGGGTTTGATCTTGGTCAACCACTTGATCATGAAGGGCTCGGAGATTTTAACCAATCACACAGATCTGATCACCAACCTCAATTCACGCATCAGGATCTCCATTTGAATGACTTTCATCTCGACAAGAGTCTGCTATCTAACGGAACCTACGGACACGGAAACGGGGATACCAACGGACACGGCCATGGGCATGGAATCGAAAACGGCATTCCACATGATCATAACCATCACATGGATTTCCAAGCTCATCACTTTGACCAGCTTTCACAATCGCTACCTTTACATTCCCATCAACAGATGACATCGATGAACTTGACCGAATTTGACGACATAGATATTCCCGAGTTTAAGGATTTCGACATGAATCTTCATTCCCACCAAAGTAGTGTGGTGAACCTTGCAGACATGGACACCAAACCCCCTCCACTACCTCACACCTCCAGTTTATCCAACATCCACAACCATCAAGTCCACACCCCTTTGAGTAACCCCATACCGATGAAGAGTTATCACTCCAGTTTCTCCCATCCCCAAGCAATGTCAGTCACCAACAGCACCACTCAATCTCCAACCATCCCCACGTCCTTCAATATAACGTCCAGTTCTCTACCCACGTCACACTCGTTTTTCAACTCACCCATGCATTTCGATGACACTCCCCAGTATGAGCTTTCCAAAGAGAACAAGTTTGACTTGAACACCTCGCTCAATTCCATGAAGCTGAGGAAAAAGAAGCCCAAGAAGATGAAGAGCACTAGTCCCGACCAAAATGGGTTCAGAAACGCCAACACGCCAACCTCAAGCACCTCCAACGGAGCTGGGAACGGAACTGGGGCTAATTCCAGTTCTGGGGCTGGTTCTGGGGCTGGATCCAAGGCTAACGGGACTAGAAGTAATAATGATCTTGTTAATCAGAACATCTCGTGCACGAACTGCCACACCAAAACCACGCCTCTTTGGAGAAGAAACCCCGAGGGCCAGCCCCTTTGCAATGCATGTGGGCTTTTCCTCAAACTTCATGGGGTTGTTAGACCTTTGAGTTTGAAAACAGATGTCATTAAAAAGAGACAGAGAAACTCCAATTCTACTAAGAAAGTCACTCCCAAGGACGGAGATGACTTGAACCCCACCAGTGTGGGAGGCGATAGAGACCACAGGGGCAATGTCAATGCAAATGCCAATGCCAATGACCGGAAATCCCCGAGAAAGAGAAGACCCGTTAGTATTCCCAGTGCCCCTTCTCATAACTCCAATGGCAATGGGAATTCGAGCGCTCCTGGAAGTTACAATGGGAGCTTATCCAAATCAGGTGGGTCATCTAACGCCAACTCGTTCGGATTAGGGATCAATATGCACACTCCCACCACCAACAATTCTACTCCAGCACTGATTACGGCGAAAAAGGAGGACGAACTCCATCCAATCCATGAGTTAGATGATACTTATATGAACCTGGAATACGTTCCAGATGACAGTTTGGACTGGTTGAGTATGGCTTTATGATTGCACCTACATTTTTATATCACTTCAATTCAGTTGTACATTAGACCGATCTTTATAGAATAATACTTAGAAACCACGCGATTCTGTGAAATTCACGTTTCTGTGAGCATTTGTGAAACTCGCTTGGAGCTCACGTTAGCTTTTGCTACAATTGAGAACTGCGAATTGAGAAGTGAGAATTGAAACTGGAATAGAACATGTCTGTTAAAGTAGGAATCGAGTACTGTAACAAATGCAAATGGCAGAACCGAGCCGTGTGGTACATGCAAGAGCTTCTCATGACATTCGATGGCAAGATCGACGAGATATCGTTGATACCGAATAACCTGAAGCCAGGCACATTTAAGGTGTACTTGACCATTGATGGTGAGACAAAGATTCTTTACCAGAAAAGGATGAAAAAGACTACAGAGAAGCAGGATGAGCCGTGGTTTTACGACGGATTCCCAGACTCTAAGTTGCTCAAAGTGCTTCTAAGGAACGAGATTTCAGATGGTGAGGACTTGGGCCATCTTGACCGGTACCAGAACTACGAGTTGAATTCTGGGGAAGAGAAACGGAAGTGTTCCGATCAAGAGTGTCAGGATTGTAAGATCGAAGGGTAGTAGTGACAAAATGTACTCAGTGTGATCCAGTAGGACACCTCTTCTCCGACTCACTACACCAATTGACGTCTCACACCCTTTCAATTCTCACAGCCCGTTGATCTGATTCGAAATACGCACTTCTGGTTTGTAATTCATATCTGATATCCATTAATACTCATTCAATTCTACATTCATTAATACACAATACTTATTACACTTCGTTACACCTGATAGTTTCGTCAGCCGTTAGTCCACTTCCTCCATGAATTCAGTCCACTTCGTCTAAGGCATCCCAGCCATGGACTACATAGGGTAAGGAGCTTCCCAATATTCCGAAGAACAACTGATTGTTAGGTAATCCCAAGAGCAGCTGGTACTGCTTCATCACAAACGTGGGACTGACGTTCTTCGAACTGTCACCCGTCCTTCGGGCCCGATCTGCGGTGGCTTGGTTGATGTCCTTGGTGATTTGTTTCCATTTGTACTTTTCTCCAGTCACGAGAAGTTGTTTGAGAGTCTGTATTTGATGGGACGTGAATTTGGAGGCATCGATGTGAGATTCTGGTTGCTGGTCGGTGTTCCTAGCAGGCACTTGGGAAGTTGTTTGGGCTTGAAGAACTTGAGATTCAGGTGCTGGCATTTGTACTGAAGGAGACATTTGTGCAACATTACCAGATGATTGTCCGGGTGGCACATAGTACAGTTGACTGTAGTATTGGCCCACAGGAACAGGAACCGCCAACTGTGGGTATATCTGATTTTTATATTGGTAGTCGTATCCACTGTTTTGAGCGTTTGATTGGATATTATTGATTGTGCCATTTTGCACGTAGGCATTCTGAGCTACAGGCACTTGGTGGCTATTGATTTGGCCCATTTGCACTTGCTGGTGATGGGTGTGTTGCTGGGGCACCTGAGGCAGGTTTATGCTGGAGGGAGATTGGGAGGGGCCATGGGAAGATTGAGCCTGAGGTTGAGCCTGAGGTTGACCTTGGGGTTGGTCCTGATTCCTGGAAATGTAAGGAGAATAGGCGTGGGTACTTTGATGCGATTGGGCAGACGATTGTGATCTTGGATCATAAGCATGCAGTTGCGTCTGCTGACGGTAGTTGGGGTTGATCTGTGGTAAATAATAGTTGTTACTCATGAATGTGGGTGAAATATTTTTTGAGAAAACGCCCTGATTTTATAATGCCTGAGACCCGCCTTGATCGCAGGGCGTGCACATGGTCTCGTATTTTACGAGTTCGGTGCATGATCAGTGCCCTTCGATGTAATCACAGTAATTACGGGCGAAAGGGGTTTGTATAGTTGGAGACTGAGTTTGTGGAGTCAATCCCTTCCATCATTTCCAATGCAGTGTGATGTATTGAGTAGAACACCTGCGAATTCATTTACATTCTAGTGAAGTTGCATCTACAGGATTCATACGCCCCACACTTCCCAAACTCACATGGCCTGGCCACACGCTGTTCCATGGCCAACGACACCAGATTTACTCTCTGTGACTTTGGCTTCGTTTAGTGATTATTATTTCATCTTAAATCTCGGCCTCACTATATTGTGATCACCTGACTGCCACACTCCAGCGAACTCGATTTCGCAACTCGTGGGGCCGTGCTGGTTAGATGTGTTTAATCATCACGTGACAGTGAACATGGGAGTGAAGCTGAATGCAATAAAACAAAAGACTGCACGTCCGGTCAACACAGCCTATGGGCGTGAGCTTTTGTTCCTATAAACTGGAGATTTGCTTGTATGGTGGGCTTCTTGGAAGAAGCCACTTCCATTGTGCGTTTCCTATTATGCGTTCCCTATTATGCGTTCCCTCACTATCTCTCGACACTCAATGCCACCGATATACCCCACCGATATACCTCCGCTTCTATAAGCTCTACAGCCCATCCACACCTCTGCATCCCACAGTACTGATCTTTTGACATTCTGTTCTGAATGCACTATCCTAAATATTCTCTTCTGTTATATTCTTCTACATTCTACTCCACTACTTGTGGCCCAACTCAACCAAAGACTCTTTGATTGCAGCCAATAACTTATCCAAGTGGTCAACACGAATAGAGTATCCCATGTGTCCCACTCTGAAGTACTTACCTACCAATGCTTTGTGGATACCTCCGGCCACCGTGAACCCCTTACCAGCCAACTTGGCCAACAAGTCTGGACCGTTGATAGAGTCAGGGAAGTAGATAGCACTCAATCCGTGCGCTGCAACGGATCTGGAAACGGGCAAAATCTTCAATCCCAATTTTTCCAATTCGTTTTTGAAGTCGTCAGAAGCTTTGGCATGAGCTTCAAATCTTTTGTCCAAGGTCTCTGATAAGATTTGGTCCAATGACACTTTCAAGGCTGTGATTGTTTGAACGGCTGGAGTGGCAAAGTATGCACCAGATCCACTTTCATAAGCTTTCATGATTGGATTCCATCTTTTAAGAGAAGCAAAGAACGAAGTGTCTTTGGATCTGTTCAAGGCTTTATCCAAAGCCCTTCCACTGGCAAAAGAAATGGACAAGCCTGCGGGGACACCAAGAGCTTTCTGAGAAGCTGTTAAAACGTAATCAAGTCCCCATTTATCGAATTCAATGTCTTCAACTCCAACAGAGCAAACTCCATCAACGATAACCAAAGTTTCAGGAGAGGTTTTCTTAACAAGCAGAGAAACGGCTTCCACGTCACTGACAACCGATGTGGAAGTGTCTACGTGAGTGATAGTAATGGCAGCGTATTTCTGGGACTTCAATTGAGCTTCGATTTTATCCAAGGGCACCACATCACCAACGTCGGCGGTGATAACGTCCACATCCACGTCGTAGACCTTCAATGCTTCGGCGAATTGGTCGGAGAAGAATCCAGTGGATAACACCAACACTTTTTCGCCGGGATTTATGAAGTTGGTGGCAGCAATGTCCCAACCTAAAGTACCAGAACCAGCCAATACAAAAGCTTGAGCACTTGAGTCAGTAGACTTGAAGACCTTTCTCAAGTTGACCAAGGTGGTTTGGAAAGTCTTGACGAATTCAGGGGAAGTATGGGCCTGAGAAGGCGTGGCCATGGCGTACAATACTTCGTCACTGAATTCAATTGGACCAGGAATCATGGTCAATTTGTGAGGTTCTTGGGTGTAAGGGACGGGAGACATACTTGAGATTGACGAGGTGAAGAATCTAAGGGTGTGCTTATTCAAGATACGACGAGTTTGGAATTGAACGAGTTTAGTGGCAAATACCAATCTGTTCATAAACTATCGGATCGAGTAGAGTTGAGAAAATTTGTGGAGGTCAATAAGCGCATGTGCCCCCAGTATCGTCACGTGAACACTTATTTGTGGGGTTGGGCTTCCGGTTCGATTTCGGCGAGTGCTTCTGTCAATGAAGTGGACGACGGAGATAAGTGTATAGAGGCGAGCAAATTGCAGAGAGAACCGGCACTTACATGGCGTTCGTGTAGGGGTAGTGGGTTGTGGGTGTTGAGGTGGGTTTGGGTGTAGATGAATTCCCGGAGATACCCGCGGTATTTGACTCTGGGGAATGCGAGAGTCAGTAAAGTTTGAGTAAAGTTTGACTGCTTTCGTGAGTCTTCAGATCCCGTAGCTCCTGTTTGGCTGTTGTGTCAAGGTCTATAAATTAAATTAACACGGAAGTGTTCAGGCAGCCGGGACGTGGACACTAATCTTGCCACTCTGTTTCACCGATTCCACGGTTCTGACTGATTAGCAGCCTCCTTAGAATCTGTTCGTGTCATCATGTGATTGACCTTTCATGACACTCAGTCTCCTTACCCACCGCCACCTCGTCAGACCCAATAGCGTCTTTTTTTGATAGGCAAAAAACTGTTTATGAATTCCTCCCCAAACTCTTAATTTCCTTCTCTCCCAATACTACGGTTTGCGTTGGCTGCAAAATTCGCGTAATTGCAAAACCAGCTTTTGTGATCTAATCCACATGAAGGTATTGGTGATCGGAGAAACGCCCACGTTGGTCTTCGTCACCAACTTGGCCTTACGTAGTCAGTGGGAGGTGACGTTGTGCACACCAGATGACTATGCCACTACGTCCAAACACTGGCGCATACATTCAGGTAGCAAGACATATACATACACACTCAAACAAATAATACATACCGTTGAAAGCTTGAACGACACCTTCGAATTGGTTTGCTTGGCATCCCAGGGTCTCAACAGTAAGTTTGGGGATCCCACTTGTTTGTTTGGCAACCTCTCAAAAAATGCTCTTGTATTTGTGGATTGCGTGGATAGCCCTTGGCTCCACACTGAAGCTAAACAGTTATTCCCCGTATCTGGGGTGTTTGTGATCTACTGTGATTCCGACTTCAGGAGGGTTTCGACTACGCTGAACGAATTCAGGGAACTTGACACCCAAAAGCCCCAACTTAAAGTTGGTATCAGCACTGAAGATACTCAGCTCAAATGTTGTTACACAAATACGTGGAAGAAGTTTACCAAGGTTCTCCAGGTTATTGGAATACGGATGTCTGTGTTCACGCACAACCTCTTTCCAGCCATGGAGGAAGTACTTTGGAGGCAAATGGTGGCGCAATTGTGCTTGCATTCACTCACAATCATGTTTGAACAGCCCAACTTATTGAACCTCATGAGGATTTCGTCAGCGAATTCCATGGTTATATCATTGTTTCTGGAAGTGTCTCGTGTTTGTGCCAGGTTGGGGTTGCATTTCATCCCAGCACTTGACAGTCCAGATTATAAGGAGTATATTAGTGTTTTGATTATGGAACATAGCATCAAGCACATGCAGATTCCTGATTCCAATGAGTACTCTAGTGGGTGCCACTTTGAGGCCAACAACCACTACTTTGATTTTGCTAGTGGCAATGTATTTACTCTATTGGACTCTTTGGATCTGCTCATACAACTCGGTAGACTGTTGGGTCTTCAATTAGTGTATTTTGAGTATCTCTCATGTTATTTGAGTGCCCGTCTAAAAAAGAGGCCTGAATCAAAGGCTATTGTTGAGGAAAAGGGCAAGAGACCAGCGTCACCCAGAGAGAAAAAGGGATCCAAAAAAAGGCCCAATGGTTTGGACATCTGGAGCTCTCCTGAAAAGCCACCAGAGAGTGCATCAGTAACGGGAGAGGATACGCCGGATACACAAAGTCCTCCACCTATAGATCCACCTCCAAATTGTGTCCCTGATATGATCATTGGAATCCCACAGAGTGCCGAATTACAGCCACCAATGCAAAATAATTTCATCATAAGCTCTTCTGTCAATGGGGTCACACCGGAACAGAACATGATGAACTATCCTCCATTCAATCCAGGTCCCCGTCCCACGCCCATAAAGAAGTGCCACACAATTCCCATGATCATGGTGTTATCACTTCCTGACACCATCGAAGAACTACAAAACGCCAGAACAGGCAGCGACAATGATTCTGTGTCAGATTCGAGTGTTGACTCCCAGTTGAGGGAGTTGGTAAAGGGCTATGATAACGAGGTGTTTTATGATACTCACAGTGAGATGCCTGAGCCCTCACTCTACAACCATGCGCCTCAGAGCAATTCTGGAACGAAGGGAGGACCACTGGGTCAAGTGCAACCAGCTCAGCAAAGTTATCCAGAACCAGGCCAGCCAAGCTTAGGTCAATTAGGCTATCCAGGATACAATGTTGTGGGCCAAAGGTTGGGAGAAACAGCTGAGTACATAGTGCGTCAAGGATCGGGGCCAGGAAGTCCAGGATCTCCAATGGTACCATACGCCTATCAAGCTCAACGGCCACTCAAAAAGGCACTTCCCTACCACCATTTGCAGCCAGTTTTACACCGCGACTCTCCCATTAACCAACTCAAGGAGTCTCAGAAACGTCTCATAGCAGCTGCACGGGTCGATAATTCCATAGACCGTGATGCCACCAGATATGGTAAGTATGACACGTCACTGATGTACTTTCGAAGTTTGTCCAAGTCGGCAGAGAATAACGACAGATAGAAGAATAAATGCCTGAGCCAAACGTGAAAGCTACCGCGACGTCGCGCCAGCTACCGCCAGCCAGTGGTGAGGTTTTTCAGAATCATCAAGACACATAGAGTAGGGTGTTTATTGTGTTATCATTCCATTTGACACCTGACTGGCTGATATTCACGACAGCCGTTCTACAATCGGAAGTGTGTGGTCTTCATATATATACATATTCATTATTATTATACTCAATTATTATAATCATATTAGTTATCTCTGTCGTTGAATATGGCTATTAATACAAGCAATGGGTGGACCCACAGTCACAGAAAAAAGAGCAAATTGCTCGTACAGCCTAACACTTATGACTGTACAGCCGAAAGATACTCATATACCACCCACGGACGATACCAGTCCCAGTCCACTTGTATGTTTGGAATATGATCCTGCTCTAGAATACGCTGGTAAATATCATTGGAGTATTCAATGTACTGCTTCGTGAGTCCCTCAGCACTCAGTGTGTATAGTTTACTACACACCAAGCGTAAGAATCGAACGAATTTGCTTATGGCTTGGTCCCGATTGGCTTCGGAAATCTCTGGGATTTCGTCTGGGGAAACGGCTATTTTGTCAACACCCTGGATCACGTCACATTGAGCTTCTTGATACTCAATAAGCAGGTGAAGTGCGTCCAACGTGGGAGCTACCTCGATGAGATCAGGGTCGTTGATGTTACTCAATGTCACCTTTTTCCACCCCACGTATTGGTACTGTTGGGTGAATATGGTCCAGAAAGGAATGGGATTGTGGTCGAAATTAAGTCCCACAGCCTCGTCAGTCACAACAAACTGGAGCGTGGGAACTATCTCCAACCACTTCAAGATCAAATCGTACCTCACGTCGCTGGTTTCCTGAATTTGATTGATGTACTCATTCAATTGGTACTGCGTTAGCTTCACCTCAAATGTGACTTGCGGTGCTGAAGGAATAAACCCATACACAGAGACAAAGTCCTGTACCGATGGAGTATCAGAGTACTTGATGCTCAATTCCTGCACACCGGGCTCACCCAGGAACTTTAAAAGCACGTCTCCAGACAATTTGTCAACGTCAAAGTAGCAGTTATTAGAGTGCTGGTGGTTCACGAAGTCGAGAAAAGGAACCAACGTCGTGTTGACGGTGTACTCAACGTGTTTGTATTGCGAGGCATCAACTAACACTCGTGGGATCTCCAATACCCTGCTTTTCACGACCTTGTTCACGTGATAGTATTCTTCAAAAGTGGGAATTGGTAACTGGTCATCAACTTGAGCGAGAGCATCCACTATTTGCGAATACTTGTTCATCAACTTGGCCTTTTTGTCCCGTTCAACCGCATATAATGCGTCGTTTTGAAGAACGTCAGTGTCGTCCTTGATATCCAAGGAATCGATATTTGTCTGGGAAAGGACATCGAGGTAGTATTCTAGCTCATCTACAATGTTACTGGATTGGCTTCTGTTAGAACCAACGATGATCATGAAAGCGAACACATAGGCAATGATGATCTCCGTTTCGAAAGTTCCGCTACACTGTTTCAAAATTGTTTTGACTATGAGTGCATTTTGAGGGCTCTGTTCTTCTAGCAAGTCAAGTTTAGACATCAAAATCGACAAGTCTAGCGTCAATGTATGGGGAATTCTGGCTACTACCAAATCTTCTACAGACTCTGCAATGTCAATGAAGATTCCAACACCGCCTAACATACTCTCATCCACGAATATTCTTGTATCCACCATAATAGGAAGGCGGCTAAAAGCTTCCATACCCAGGACCCTGAGCTGGTTTTCACTGATAATGTTCATGGTGAACTGAGCACTTGCAGTGTGGAACGATACAACTGATGGGGACTACTGTAATGTAACAGCCTCGTCTTTCGCGTAGCATCGTGCGAGAACCTGGAGAGCATCTGGCGTCAAAGCCTTTGGGGAGATCGTGCTAGGATTTAGTGAGCGTCGTGCCAGTGTCGTTCGAGCGCCAGGCGAGCACCAGGCGAGCACCAGGTAAACTTCCGGCGCGCATCTTACTCTTCGCGTAGTGCCAATACCCTACATCTACTCATAAACCATGGCTACACCCAGTACTGAGTTTGAGTCCGACGCCAGCTTCAAACCCGAATCTCACAGCACTCAAAATGACTTCAAACCCCCGTTTGAAGGAGAAGCCCTAGAGTTGTGGCAAGAGGAAATGCACCGGTTTCACTATGAAGTGAACAAGGTCAACCTTCAACTACACCAGCACCAGAGATCGTTAAAACCATCACTCGATCTTTTAGACACCCCCAGCGAGCCCATTATAGTAACCAAGGAAGACTTCACCCTGGAGTTGGTGGAAAAAGTGGCACATACCCTCGACTCCAAATCACCTATTCTTCTTTCTGCCAGGTCAAATGACATCAATAAACTCATAGCCATAGTGGAAATCTCAAAATCAAAAACAAAAGTCACCCAGTACAATAAGCTCATCCAACAAGCTGCTCAACACAACCCGAACCATAAATTGAACAAACTCACAAATGAACAGAAGAACAATCTCGAACGAGAGTTGGACGCTAAAGTGTACATGCTTCCCATTCTACTCACGTATTTGGTACCAGGAGAAGTGGATTTGGGCTTGGACTGGACACGCCAGTAGCTTTCTAAAAGAATAAAAGGGAAATCGTAAATTCTAGAAATATAGTTCTATGAAGTCTTGGAGTCCATCAACGACTCGTTACTAGCTTTTTGCTCCACGTCGTGCTTGTCGTCATACAAGCCCAATTCCTTACCCTGTTGCTCGATTTCTTCGATACTAAGTCTGGGCATGGTGGCTGCAACTCTCCAAGGTTGTCTTTTCTCGACGTAAGCTTTGGCGAAAATGATGTCAATCTCCTCCAATTGTCTACCAGCAGTTTCAGGGTAGAAGAAAAAGATCACGGGCACAAACGAGAAGTTCACCAATGAAAAGAAAAGATAACATCCCCATTTGTAATTTCCAATAAACACCGGCGTGAACATAACCACCGCAAAATTACAAAGCCAGTTTGTACATGTTGACACTGCAGATCCAACGGTTCTGGTTTTCAAGGGGTTGATTTCCGGTGGGTAAATCCATGGCAACGGCAAGATGGTGAAAGCAAAAAATGTAATAAATAAGAACAATCCCGTGGCTGCACCTTTGGCACTTTGTTCCGTTTCTTTAATTAAACATGCAAATGAGATCAAGAATGAAACACCTTGTCCGACTGCACCAATCAAAAACAACTTTCTTCTTCCCAAAGTGTCAATCAAGAAAAACGAAGGGATTGTGGCCAACGCATAAACAGTGGAGAAAACCCCTCCCATAATTAAGGCCATTCTTCTTTCCATATTAATAGTTTCCTCAAACAAAACGGTCGAATAATAAATAGCAGCATTACACCCAGTGAATTGTTGGAAAAATTGCCCAGAGGATCCAATCAACATTCTTTGGAAGTGTTGAGTCTTTCCTCCTGTGAACAATTCCCTGTATCCGGATTGTCTGTTGTCATACTGAGCAATAGCATCAGAAATGACAGTTTGTTCAGCGACAACCAAGTCTGAGTCTGGAGGCATGTCATTCAACTTACCCAACACCACTCTGGCTTCTTCGATTCTGTCGTGAGAGAGCAACCATCTAGGACTTTCAGGTAAGTCACTCATGGCAACGAAAACCACTAATGCAAAAGCAACTTGGAAAGCCACTGGGAATCTCCACATAATCGAGGAGTCGATGTAACTGAATCCAAAGTCAACCCAGTATGCAATAAAAGTACCAACTGCAATAACAGAACCTTCCATGTTCACTAATCTACCTCTATTTTCAGCTTTGGACATTTCTGATTGCCAAACTGGAACCGTGGCCGTGTTCATACCGTTACCAATACCGGTGACCACTCTTCCAACCACGAACTGACCCAAAGCCCAGTGTCCCTTGAAGGCAAAAGTGGAGATAATAGCTCCTACAATGATAATAAGCGATCCAACGATAATCAAAGGTCTTCTACCAAAACGGTCACCTTTGAAAAGAGCGAAAAGAGCACCAAAGAAACATCCGATTTCGTAAGATGCTGTCACTGCACCTCTGTAAGTTTGGTTCCCCTTCATTGGAGGAAAGTCTCTGTGGAACTGGGAAGCCCCAAGTAATCCACTCAATAACCCTTGATCATAACCAAAGAGTGAAAACGCTGAAACAGCAGCAAACGTAATAGCTATTCTTAACGGCCTCCCTGATAATCCAAAGGATCCAGTAGTAGCAGTAAGTGAGAATTTCATAGTTGTGGGAAGTCAAGGAAGGATTATGCCGGTATTTATAGTTTTATAGTTTGTCGAAATCTATCGACCACGCTCATGCCGTGTGTGAAGGTAAGAATTCTTATGTAATCCATGGCAAATGCAACAGATTGTGCAGTTTTAAAACTGGAAAAACTATGATGTAACAGGTTCTTTGTTCCGAATAATTTACCCGGGGAAAGTCTATTTAAAATTCGAGATTGCCCCCACAGGGTTTATTATGGTTCTTATCACCGGTCCAACTTAATCTCGACTTTCTCGTTCGATTGGTGCGTGTATTCCAGGGCATATGTGTCATCTATGGAGAAATGTGTTACCATGTTGATCCCTATTGCAATGTCAAAAATATTCTGTTTGACGTGTATCATTTTCTTGGTTCCGAAAACATTGCTGACACCAAGAAATATTTCAGCTAATATTTTTCTTAGTCTTTGGTGTCGGAACTACGTACAGGAGATACTCGACTGTGTACAGGAGGAGTGCTGATTTTGCAACAATGCTCGAAACAGCCACCGAAACACTTTCCGACATTATTCGTGGCAGTTGGTGTACGTGAGGCCGGGTGGATGGAGGGAAGATGGTGGGGAGGTAGAGGAAGGAGTGTGTGACTTTTGGTGAGAAACGGGCGTGTTTGTGCCAGTGTTCTGACTGACCAGGTTCCAAGAGTCAAGGGGAAAAGTTAGTCAGCCGCGCGAACCCTGGGGCTAGTGCTGGCACGAGAACTTGCCGGAAATACTACCAACTCTGTAAACCTGCTGTCGCTCGCAGCTAGTGCGACCATTGTGGGGGTGGTAGGACTGCGACCACGGTAGGACTGCGACCGCGGTAGGACTGCGACCATGGCGACCGCGGTGGTATCAGTAGTCCAATGGTACCAGCCGGTCGCACGAGTTCGTACAAACTGGATCCAGTGCGAAAATTTTAACTGATCACGATGCCCTCCAGAAATAGCATCAATAAACCAAAGGATAAGATTCTCAAAAGAAGTCATGCTTCCTCCATAGGAAAGAAAAGAGCCAGCAGAACTCGGGAAAATACCAGGTCGAGCACCTCTCGTTACAACGAAGAGTCTGACCCCAAACCAACTGAATCCACCGCAGTAGCTTTATACAACGGTAAAGTCACCAGTAATACCACTCTTACTACCAAGTCATTATCCAACAAAAGAGCCAGAAAACTTGCCAGGAATCAGAAGTACATCGAAAAGAGATTGGAGAAAGACCTCGATGGCCAAATGGACATCGACGATGATAAAAAGACATTGGTGAAATCTAAAGTGAAAGAAGAAACCAAAATTGAAAAGATCAGAAAAGCATTATGGGAAGCTGTTGAAAGTGACGATTTGCTGAAATTCAAGGTCGGTGTCCAAGGAAGTACAACCATTGGAGTAGAGTCATTTTAGGGCCATGCCTTTGTATATTAGAATAGATACATGAACCACGGGATATTTGTAAATGGTAGCATTTGTTAGTGTCATTCTTCCAATAGCCCTGCTGATTTCAAGGATTCACTGACTTCCAGTTTCAAAAACAGGATGACGTCTTTTGGATCTGCAGCTTTGAACACCGATGTTCCGGCAACAATGACATTTGCACCGGCTTTTGCAGCAATAGGAACTGTATCCTTACCTAACCCACCATCCACTTGGATGTTCAAAGTTGGGTACTTTGCTCTCAAGTCTTCCACTTTAGGCATCATATCAGGCATAAATTTCTGACCACCAAAACCTGGTTCAACAGTCATGACCAAGGCCATGTCCAAATGAGGGGCCAAAGGATATAATACGTCTACTGGGGTGCCTGGTTTAATTGCACAAGCAGCTTTCATTCCGTGCTTTTTGATCAATTTGACACATTCGAGAGGATTTTTAGTGGCTTCATAATGGAAGGTGTACTGGTCACCACCGGCTTTGGCGATTTCTGGTACCCATTTTTCTGGGTCTGCTACCATCATATGACAATCAAAAAAACTCTTTTCATTGGATCTTGGGATTTCTTCTCTCAAGCTCGATATCACCGGCAATCCGAGGGAAATGTTGGGAACAAAATTACCGTCCATGACGTCGATGTGGAGCCAGTCGGCACCAGCATTGTACACTTTGTGACAATCACAACCAAGGTTGGCGAAGTTGGCTGCGAGAATCGAGGGAGCAACAATTGGTTTGACCATTGATAGATTAATTGAGTACAATCGAGTGCGAGTTTGGTGTTGATGTTGACAGTGGGGGATTGCTGCGGTGGGGCGAGATAGACAGAATGTTGGGCCGGTGCTGGTGCGACGCGGCGAAACTCCGGGCAGCAGCAGTGGTGGAACTGGATCGCACACCAGTGGTACTGACTTCGACCCGAGGTGGCACTGAATCGCACCAGCAGTAGTGACCAGTTTCGGCTGTGGCCTCGAAGAACTCGCGCAAATCCAACTCCAATCCTCCAACCATGGCTGAAGAAGGTGCCTCCCACTCAGAACAGATCTTAGAAGCTGCCAGAAGAAACAACACTGAATTGTTGCTTCAGATCAAATCAGATCTTGGAAATGACCAGGAGAAGTTATCTACTTTAATCAATTCAACAAAAGAAATCATCACCAATAACTCTCCATTGCACATAGCCTGTCACCTCGGAAACTGGGAATTCATTGATATCGTATTAGATATTGAAGGAGTTGAAATCGACCCCAAAAATAGAGACGGGGAAACCCCATTGCATCTTGCTGTTAAATACACCAATGACGAGCCGGACCATGGATATTTTATAATCGATAATTTGATAGATGCTGGGTCAGATCCTCGAATCTTGGACAATTTCAAATTGAAACCGGTGAATTACGTCAAGGATAACACCAACGTTACCGAGCTCTTGGAGGGAGCGGAGTATGCCATTTCTTTGGAGGGCCAAATACCGGAAGCCGACGGAAAAGGAGAAGGCGAAGATGATTCGGGGTCTGATTCTGGATCCGGATCCGATTCTGAATAGAGATGAATGTATGAATAGAATTTCGTGGTGGTGGCTGTATTTTGAATGCAGTTCATGTGTAGTATTGAGTGTAGTGACGGTAGTTTGTGTGCATTTTCGCTACTTGGTTGTGACTTTCTATAGCTCGAAATCGTCGTCACTGGTTCTTTCCCACACCCCGAGGCTCGTTCTCACAACCCGTTTCATCTCCTGTCTCTCCTCCAATGCCTGCTTCAACTCCATATACGTTGCGGCTTTGCTGTGTTGAAGTGACCGGCTACTCTCATACATTAACTTATTGCTCAAAACGCTCTCTCCTCCAACAGCTGGAGGTTTCTTCTTTCGGTAGGTACCATTTTTCACACCATTGTTCAACACTTCAGTTTTGTTCTGCCACGCCAAATACACCAACGAAAGCGGGCATGCCACTTTCTCGGGAGAATGGTGGAACTGGAAGTTATCTGTTTCGTACTCAAGTACTTCTAAATACTTCACAGCACCAGGAAAACGGGTACGAAAACATCGGGCAATGTCCGAGGACACGTACCTGTGTTTGTGAAGAACCAAGTAGTCGAGAAACACCGGCCTTATGAACTGGCTGGTGATGGCATTCAAAACTCCTAGTGATTGTTTGACACACAATTTGTCCGAGCACGACTTACTCTTGGACTCAACGGAGTCTATACGACCAGGTTTCGTTCGTACGATTCCCAATTGGCTGATATTGGTTCTTCCTCGTATAAGTGTTTGTCTTGAGTGTTTTTCCGGTTGTGGGGATTCTATTTTGGCCCTTTTACGGGGATTCTGGTGCTCAGTATCGACAGAGTCTTCCAATTTCAACCGTAGATACTCCATAGAGGCGTCTCCACACGGTGGTTCTGTTATGAGTAGCGCAAGCTTATACTCAGGCTTGAGCTCATACATGGAGCCCACTTTTTGCACAAATTTCAGATCCTGTTTGCAACATTCATCAATGAGAAATCGATTCAAGGCTCTCAAACACAACAGTTCTGCGTGCATGTCGTGGACAAATCTGCCATGGGAGTATTCACGTACCACATCAGGTAGCACCTTCACCCCTGTGGTAACACACACGGTAGTTAAATTTGAATCTTTAATGAGCACGAGCGATGCTAGCACGGTCCATTCTTTTATTCCATTGGAGCGAGTAACTGGCTTTCCAGACTTGACGTGGAGCGAGTTGAAGGTGTGGAGCACCGTGTCTGCGATACGCTGCGCTAGAGGCGTATTTTCGGGCTGTAGTGTTGTCTGAGTTCCAGCTTGTGTTTCAATAACACATTTGTCTGTTGGACCCAAATCGTGTGTGGGGTGCATAGCTAGTGCGACACTCAACTCGTTCTTTGGCACGAGTTATGACGGTGTATTTCTGTGAAGTAGTGTGTCAATAACTAGCGTGAACCGGCGTGAACCGGCGTGAAACTGAAATCACTGTATTCTGAAGCTTGTAAAGACACCAGTAGAACAAATGCCAATAGCTGAATCGCCCAGAGACGGGCACTACAAAGTCAGCGAGACTGTACATTCATAAATCATTTTCTTCTACGTACCAAGGCACCGATAATTCCAACACCAATAGTCAACACACCTCCAACAATTCCGAGACCAATGAGTCCTTCCTTGGTGATTTTATCCTCTATGACGTTCTTCAAAGCTTTTCCCTGGCTATTTTCAGGCTCAATTTCCAACAACTCTTCTACGTACTCTCTGGCATTCGTGTAGTCTCCTAATTTCAACGACCCCATAGATAAATAGTACAAACAGTCTTTCCTGATTTCAGGCTCTTTTTTCAATATTTGTTTCAAGATATCTACGCCTTCTTGATTGTACTTGTGACCTTTGGATTTGATCAAGCCCCAGGCGTAGTTGAATTGGGAGCTCGGAGACGGGTCTGGTTTCTCCGACTCTACCTGGTTCCGTAACACGTTCAATCTCTCGATTGGGATGGTGTGTTCGAAGTCTTTTAATGCCGGATAAAGAATGTCTGACATGAAGATAAGTGGTCAGATTAGTAGATTGTGCGATTAAAGATAGTGGGAGTGTGTGACGGTTGCGATGCCACGAGCGCGTGGTGCGAATGGCCCTGGTGCCTACGGGATCGTGCGAACATCCTTGCACTGGCTGCAAAGATTAGGGTTGCAATAATAAGAGGATAGAGGTTCAATTTGTGGAGTATATTGAGGTGGAGGTCTGTTGAGGTGTACTTCAGTTATTCTCAGCAGGAGTGTATACTGATGTACTTGGTGTGGAGGGAACACGAATTTGTAGTAGAACCAGAATCTTGAAGCTTCTCAGGACTTCTTCGGTTAATCAACAGGACATCAACATCTAGATTATTTGGTGTGAAGTCGCTAGAAATTCCCACATTATCTCTAGATTTCTAGCCTGGCATCTTCCGTATCCTGGCTCTCCCTGTACCAACCAAGTTTGTGAAACCACAAACTACAACTCTCTACTCAAGGCCAATTCTATTTCTGGTGGTGAGCTGCCCACATTCCGGTGCGATCCTGGGACGACCGGCCCACATTAGCACCATCGTTCACCAGTCGCGACCTACATTCCGCACCATCTCATTACGTTCGTCTACGCGTTTTGTCTCCCATGAACCTCTCGATAGTCAAACTCGTCCAGGACCAGAATAGCCTGGACAATGACCTCCGAAGAAGCAGCGAGCTTGAATTCAACCATGTGGTTGCTTCAGACCCAAATTCGGTGTGCTACACCCTCATCAATGTTCCATTGGATGCTTCTTATCCTCTGGACTTGAGACAAGCCTGTTTACTTCACTTGAGAAGATTGGTCCCCAAATATTGGTCCATGGCTTTTGAATCCTTCACCGGTACCCCAATCTCCCAGGACTTGAAGCTGTTGATCCGTGAGTCGCTCATTAAATTGGTGGTAACCACCTCGGAATCCAAAATCAGGAACGGAACCTCGTACGTCATAGTTCAAATTGCAGTGGCAGATTATCCAGACGAATGGCCCGATTTGTTAGCCACACTCTATAACTACTCGCGTGACTTCTCCAACCAGTTGGCAGTGGAAGGTTCCCTTAAGGTATTGAACGATTTGTTTGACGATTTGGTCACTGAAGAACAGTTCTGGGATGACCTGGTTGGCTCTCAACTCATAGAACACATCAGTCTTCTTTTGAAGTCGGACATGAATGCTTCCGTCAAAATTGGAGCCATTGATTTGTATAAGAACGTGATGAGTTATTTGACCAGTCCGGAAGCATTCTCCTCCGATACCAGAAAAAAGTTCGTCTATAATCATCTTCCTTACATCAGCGAGTTGTTGTACGATTCTTTGAAGCTGTCTATTCACAATACTGCGCTGTCTCTTGCATCACACTCGTTAGATCTTGTGGAGTGTAAATACAGGGCGTCGCTCTACTCGGTATTGGGCTCTTTAATCGGAACTTTCAATAAGAAGTTCGGTGCTCAGTATCAACAGTATTTGTTGGTTGAATTGTTGAATGATTTCCAGATTTTGAATGGCCCTTACTTGGCATTGAACAACACCAATTCCGATCTTAACATAAGGTCTCAAACTGACGACCCTCAGAGAGATATCACCGATACCCTCAACGAGCTTTTTAACCTTATTCTCTTATTACAGCATAGTGTTGAAATCCAAAGCGTGTTGGAAGCCAGCTCCTTCACAATGTTCATCAACCAGTTGGTTGCTGTTGCGACTCTACCTTCTGAAGACAGTTACGACAATGACTTCAACATTTTTATCACCGAAACAACAGGATTATCTGGCCTTGTGAATGTTCGTGACTCTCTTAATGAGTTTTTCTCGGAACTCAACACTCTGGACTCCAACAAAGTCTTTCAGCATCTTGTGTCCAGTGTTCTTTCTGAAACAAAGCAACCATGGGAGTTGACTGAATCAAAGCTATATTTGTTGGAAAGCATGTTCCAAAACGAAGACTCAGACTTGGAGGTTGGCCATGTCATAGTTGAATTCTATAATTTCCTCGTTTCATTTTTGGTCGCTGACGGTTCAACTTTGAGCTTCTCCAACCATCCTTTGGTTGTTGCCAGAGTGATTTTGTTATTGCCCAAACTCTTTGAGAAGTTTTCGTCCAAGATCACTGTAAATGAGGCTATCGTCAATAAGGATGCAGTTCTTGAGTACAACGATAATGTGGCTGCATTCATGTTGTCTTATACGGCATACATTGGCAGCAACTTACCCGATAGTCCCGGCTACGAATTCATCAGTGCCGCCATCTTAATTAGCTCAGCCACTTATAGAGACTTGATCGACTTCAAAACGGATTTCAAGGACCAGAACGTGATATCCACCCAGCAGAACTATTTCACTCTAGTTGCCAAATTGGTCAATGACAGTGAAGAAGATTCTCTTCCTGTTCTCTTGGAAGGGGTATCCACGGCCATAGATATGAACCCCAAGCTCTCTTTCCAATGTGATATAGCTGGTTCTTCAGTCACTGACTTGGTCTTGAGCATATCTTTCAAGGATCCTTCCAACATCCAGTCGGTTATCGAGACTTCAGAGTGCTTGAAGACTCTCCTCGAAAACATAAGTATCGACGACTTCATTGCTTCTTGTGAAAAGTCATTGCCATTTCTTCTTGACATCATCAAAGAATCCATTTCTGGTAACCAACCAGCAGTGGAGTATACCCCCAAGTTGAACTTGGCTTTGGACTTGCTCAGTATTATCATCGAGTCAGTTCCTCCTAACGAATCCAAGGAGAAGGTCTTTCCAAGCCAGATTTTCGATTTCGTCTACCCTGATGTCCGCAAATTGCTTCTTTTGGCTAATGATGATCAAATCTTACAGAGCGGAGGGTCCGTATTCAACGGATTGATTCAATACTCATCTAACAGCTTCGAATCTTACAAAGATCCTGCAACGAATGAATCTGGACTTGAATCGCTCCTATCGATTGTTTCGAAGTTTCTTTCGTCTGAACTTTCTGATAGTGCAGCTTTAAACTGTGGTACCATTGTCACATCCTTGATCAACAAATTCGAACAGCAATTGGGAGACCTGAACTTGTCCAAGATTTTGGCAGCCACTGCACAAAGACTCTTGATAGCCAAAGAAGTGATAACCGTGGAAAACTTGGTGATGTTATTCTGTAATTTGGTGTTGTTGAGCCCCGAATCCATGGTGAACTACTTGGGTAACGAGCTCATATTGAGTGATCCCAGAACTGGCGAGCAGAAGCCCAGTCTTTCGTTGATCCTCCCAATTTGGTTCCAATCTTTTGAAGTCACCCGGGGGTATGAGAAGATCAAGCAAAATGCGTTGGCATTGGGTAAGATTTTCTCCTTGGCAGACGAGAGGATTGAGAATTTGGTAGTAGACGGAGACTTGATTCCGTACGAAGGCGATAAGATTCTCACCAGATCTATGGCCAAACAGATGCCAGATCGATACACGCAAATATCTGCATCTTTGAAGATCTTGAAGCTCTTGATCAACGAGCTCGAGTTCCAATGCCAACAGCCAAGTAATGAAGAGTTCGTGGGAGACCACGAAGAGGTTGTTGAAGGAGGTGATGATGAAGGGTGGGAGGATCTCGATGATATTGGAGGAGCAGATTATGATAAGCTCAAATCATACATTGACTCCGATGAGGAGGGAGAAGAGTCTAAAGACGACGATCTCAAGAACTTGTTGGTGCAATTCTTCAGAGAGTGTGCATCACGGAACTTGGGCAACTTCCAGAAATACTACGACCAGCTCAGTGCCGAAGAGAGAACCATAATCACCGAAAATGTATTAGGATAACCCCAATCCGAAATGACTTAATATATATCTGGCTCCAGCCTCAAGTTCTTTTCGACACATATGATTCATACCATGGTATCTTGTGATTCTACTTCACCGTACACTATCTGTTGAACCGTGGCATGAAAGTGAAGTAAATGATCCACTATCTATATAATCGAATCCATCTTTTGCAGCCACATCGCATCGCACAAAAAATTTATGGTATCAAAGCTTCTAGGCATATACCCAAGAAAACACATATTTAGTCTCAGAATGTCTGTCAATTCCACAAAGCCTTTCCACACCAAGATACTCAAAGTAGACCCTGTATCTGTGACTTTCACTGCTAACGGGGCCCCCATCATCTCCGATAAAGAAACAGAAATAAATTTGAAGATCGCTGCAGAGGAGATCAGATCCACAAATAACACAGTTGCATTCCCCACGGAAACCGTGTACGGACTCGGAGGATCTGCGTTGAACGACGAGTCGGTCAAGTCCATCTACAGAGCCAAAAACAGGCCTGCTGATAATCCATTGATTGTGCATGTATCATCAATCGAGCAACTCCAAAGAAAGCTTCTTCCCAAAGATTATAAGATCCCCAGCTCCTACACAAACTTGATTGAGCACTTATGGCCCGGACCATTGACCATCCTTCTTCCCGTGCACGAGACGAATCCACTTTCCAACCTCGTCACTGCCGGCCAAAATACATTTGCCGTGAGATTACCTCTGCATCCAATAGCTCGTGCACTCATTGCATTGAGCGACACTCCAATAGCAGCACCATCTGCCAACGCATCTACCAGACCAAGCCCCACTGCGGCCAGTCACGTGTACCACGATCTTCAAGGAAAGATCCCGTACATTGTTGACGGAGGATCATGTGACGTGGGTTTAGAGTCCACGGTGGTAGACGGAATTTCCCAGCCTCCCATGCTTCTCAGACCCGGGGGCGTTTCTCTTGAGGAAATCAAGCGTGTGGGAGGAACTGACTGGAAGGATGTTCTTGTGGCTAAGAAAACTGCTGCCAATAACGAAGCGGTGAGAACTCCGGGCATGAAATACAAGCATTATTCGCCCACGGCCGAAGTGATTGTGTTTGTTAATAGCGGCAATGGCATTGAAGCTGTAAATAAGTACATCACCGAAAACGGTCTACAAAGTCTGAAAATAGCACTACTCAAAGCCAAGCACTTTGTGCCGGCGACCGAGATAAATCCGGCCATAGTGTTACAAAGAGAACTAGGAAGTTCGGGTGCAGACATTTCTCGAAATCTATTCAAGTACCTCCGAGAAGTTGACGAGTTGGGAGTTGATGTCATACTCGTGGAGGGAGTGGACGAGTCAAAGGAGGGGCTTGCAATCATGAACCGTCTCACCAAGGCTGCGTCACAAACCATTGATCACGGGGACTAGTGATGTACGACTAGCGTGATTACCAACCAGTGGATGTACTACTATTGGGCACGAGTGATTGGATCAAACTGGCAAGTAAACGTGTAGAGTGTGTTGATTAAGAAAGGCTACAAAATAATTAATTAGATATAATGACATAACCTGAGTTCGTAATTCCTTCGTAGCTGGTGCGAGAAACCAGGACCGAGCCACGTACGAGCCACGCCAAGCCTGCGCGAAGCCAGGCCCGAGTTAGGCACAACTCTCGTAAACCGTCAGGCGCAAACAGTGCCCACCAACTGCGATGCGTAGTGCGCCGCGTCAATCGCGCCAGATCACCGAAAACTGAAAAAACAAAAAACTCACTCACATTTAACAGATTGTTAAAGAACCGGTGCTAAATCGATTGTGACCTCCTGGCTCCGTGACCTATTGTATACAGTTCGAAGCCATTCCATAAACATTTGAATCTCCGCGTTTTTCAACCGATTCATTTGTTTCTGTCACACTCATTTCCCAGGGTCTCTTACACATCCATCAGCCCTCCGGTGTAATATTAACTTCACATCATTATATATAATATTGTCGAAAACACATGAGTGACAACCCGTACCTTCCGAAAGAGGCCACTCTTCCAAACAAATTCAATTCTCCATCTGCTATCTACTGCCAGAAATCGATTCCAGATACCAGCAATGATTTCGAAACCGATATAAAGATTGGATTGTCCAATAGCCAGGATATCCTCAACAGGAAGTCTATCCACGGCCCAAACGAGCTTTCAAGCGAGGCAGAAGACAGTTTGCTTCTTAAGTTCATCTCCAGTTTCTACGAAGATCCATTAATTCTATTGTTAATAGGGTCTGCCCTCATAAGTTTCTGGATGAAAAATATCGATGACGCCGTCTCCATCACCTTGGCAATATTCATCGTCGTCACCGTTGGATTTGTTCAAGAATACAGAAGTGAAAAGAGTTTAGAAGCCTTGAACAAATTGGTGCCTGCAGAGGCTCATTTAACCAGAAATGGAAACACGTCTTCGGTTTTAGCATCCACTTTGGTTCCCGGAGACTTGGTTCATTTCAGCCAGGGAGACCGTATTCCTGCGGACGTCCGGTTGGTGGACGCCGTGCACTTATCCATAGATGAAAGTAACTTGACTGGTGAAAACAGACCAGTGAAGAAATTCACCCAACAAATTTTTGGCAGCGACGAACCCATTCCCATCACTCAGAGAAGCTGTATCGCGTTCATGGGGACATTGGTACGTGACGGACACGGTGCTGGGGTGGTGGTAGCCACTGGAGCCAAAACGGAGTTCGGAACCGTGTTTGAAATGATGTCCGAAATCGAAAAGCCAAAGACTCCTTTACAACAAGCCATGGACAAATTGGGTAAGGAATTGTCGATGTTCAGTTTCGTGATCATCGGAATCATCTTCCTCATCGGGATTTTCCAAGGCAAAGAATGGTTAGACATGTTCCAGATCTCCGTGTCTTTAGCTGTGGCAGCCATTCCCGAGGGATTGCCTATTATTGTCACCGTGACATTGGCGTTGGGAGTTTTGAGAATGGCCAAGAGAAAAGCCATCGTGAAGAGATTGCCTAGTGTGGAAACTTTGGGAAGTGTCAATGTCATTTGTTCAGATAAAACTGGTACTTTGACCCAAAACCACATGACTGTGGTCAAAATGTGGTCCTACGATTTCAAAGGCACTTTCAACACTCCGTTTTTGGTCGTGGAAAGATTAGACGATAACACCCTCCAGCATAAGTTGACTGAGAATATGAGGAAGACCTTAGAGGTCGGAAACATCTGTAACAATTCCAAATACTCCACTGAAAATGAACGATATGTGGGTAATGCCAGTGACATTGCATTGGTAGAATGTTTGCCTCATTTCCACTTGGATGACGCCAGAAATACCAAAGAAAGAGTGTACGAGTTACCATTTTCTTCCTCCAGAAAATACATGCTGGTGTATACCCATACTGGGGACCTCTCTAAATCCGAAGCATTTGCTAAAGGAGCCACCGAAAAGATCTTGGGTCTTTGCACCAAATATCTCGATGCCAACGGAAACGCAGTCCCAATAACTGAACAAATCAAGAAGGAAATCCAGGATAGATCCCATGACTTGGCCAATGACGGTTTGAGAGTGTTAGGTTTCGCCAGAAGTACGCTTAAAATCTCAGAAAAATTAGACACATCGCAAGAGCTCGAACCTAGTGAGTTGACTTTCTGTGGATTGGTGGGTATGAAAGACCCTCCAAGACCTAATGTTCATAAATCCATTGCTTTGTTGATGAAAGGAGACGTTCAAGTTGTTATGATTACTGGTGATTCTCCAACAACTGCTATTAACATTGCCAAACAAATCGGGATGCCTATCATCAATGATCGCTCAGTCATGACTGGAGACCAAATCGATAGTTTGAGCGAAGAAGCTTTGGCTGATGTGATTCAAAACGTTTCTGTTTTCGCTAGAACTACTCCTGAACATAAAGTTACTATTGTGAAAGCCTTCCAAAGAAGAGGTGATATTGTTGCCATGACAGGTGATGGAGTCAATGACGCCCCAGCTTTGAAATTAGCAGACATTGGTATTGCCATGGGTAAAAATGGTACTGATGTAGCCAAGGAAGCAGCCGATATGGTGTTGACAGACGATGACTTCTCTACGATATTGAATGCTATCGAAGAAGGAAAAGGAATCTTCTATAACATCCAAAACTTCATCACTTTCCAATTATCCACATCTATTGCTGCATTAACATTGATTGCATTATCTACATTCTTTGGGTTACCAAACCCTTTGAATGCCATGCAAATCTTGTGGATCAATATTTTGATGGACGGTCCGCCAGCACAATCTCTTGGAGTTGAGCCAGTGGATCATGAAGTGATGAAGAAGCCACCTAGAAAGAGAAGTGACAAGATTTTGACCAGCAGTTTGCTTAAAAGAGTCGGCCAATCAAGTGCCGTGATAATTGTTGGTACGCTCTACATATTTGTCAAGGAAATGACTGATAATGAGATCACTGCTAGAGACACCACCATGACCTTCACGTGTTTTGTTTTATTCGATATGTTCAATGCGTTGGCGTGTCGTCATTATTCTAAGTCCATCTTCAATATTGGCATGAGTAATAAGATGTTCAATTTGGCAGTGGCTGGATCTTTAATTGGCCAATTGTGTGCAATTTACGTTCCATTTTTCCAGGGTATTTTCCAAACCGAGTCGTTGTATCTCTCGGACTTACTTCACTTGATCGTGTTGTGTAGCACGGTGTTCATTGGAGACGAGATTAGAAAATACTACTTTAGAAAAAAGATTCCCTTCACGAACAGATACTCCGAGGTATAGAAGGTGAAACGAAAACATGTCAGCATTTGGCATGTGCTAGAAGCCCCAATGCTGCCACTGATGCTTGTGTCAGTCAGTGGGGGGTTAGTCAGAGTAGTCGGGTTAATCGGGTGAGTAGGGTCAGCATTCAGTGCAGAGTCAAACGACGCATCATGGCCATTCGTCTCCCGATTCACTCAAATTCCCGCGCGATTAATACAATATAAAAGTCATTAGGACCCCACAAATGAGTCAACCGTTTGTGAAATGGTATTTAAATTTAACATAGATGAAGCCACAAAAGAGTATATTCCCCGTAATCAGGTACACAAACTCCCCAAACCTATACGGTATTTTCTAGGCAAAAACGATAACTTGAAGACCCCAAGACCGGATTATTTGATCTGGCTCGAGATTCTCGTGGGCTCTTTTCTAGGAATTTTGATTCTAGAAGGAGTTTTCCGGAGCCCTAATGTTTTCTCTGACGAACACCATGCTCCTACTATCATTGCATCGTATGGGGCAACCGCCATTTTGTGTTTCAACGCAAACCAGGCCCCATTGGCTCAACCTAAAAATGTGATATTGGGCCACTTTAGCGCTTCGTTGGTGGGTGTGTGTATTGAAAAGCTATTTCTGTTATCTGCTTCAGGTAGAGATCATTATTATATAGGAGGGGCTCTCAGTGTTGGAGTTTCCTCGGTGGTCATGTCTATACTTAATTGCGTCCATCCTCCAGCAGGAGCCTCGGCATTGCTTCCGTTCATTGATGAACAAGTCCGGTCCATGAGCTGGTGGTACTTGCCAACGCACTTGGTGAGCTCCTTGTTAATCACCAGCGTGGCATTGATCACCGGAAATGTGATCAGATCGTATCCAGTGTATTGGTGGACTTCACTCAAAAAGCAAGACAAAAAGCCCCATCTGAAACCAAACATGGTGTAGCATGCTGCATCACTATCAGTATGGCTTTAAGTCACGCAACCCTATAATCTCGTTGGAACGATGAATATGCGAGAAGATTCCCCGTGAAACTTCGTCTGTAGATAGAACCGGCCGTATGAACTCGTCAACACACCTATTTGTGTTTCCTAACGCCAATTGTTTGAGTTGATGGATCTTCTTGATCCCATTCACCACCAAGTACCTGTTGTTGACTTCGTGTTCATCGTACATAATTCCTGGTCTTATAATCAATGAATCAAGCTTGGAGTTGAGAAGTTCTTCCTCGGTTTCTCTTTTGCTGTTGATATAGTCGGGCAGCACTATTCCTGGAATGCCTCTGTCGGCAGATATGTACACCAATTTGCCCTTCTTATTGGCCTTTAAGTATGCACTAGCAAGTGTCAAAGTGCTCACCTTAGAGAGTCCATAGTACGAGTTGTAGATTGTTTTTTTCATGGGATTAGTACCCTGGACCAAGCCTCTCAAAAATCCCAAATCGAGTCCTCTCAGATTCAAGCTAGTCTTGTATGACTCATTGTCGAAGATCTTTCCCATGGAATGAAAAACGGTGTCGAACTTAGACAATTCAGACTTGTAAGTCTTCTCATCAAAGATATCTGCAGACCGCCATTCCACCTGTTTTAGAAGTGGATTTGATATCGAAGGAGGAGTTCCGGACCTTGTGAAGGAAGTGACATTAAAGCCGTTACGTATGCCGTACTCACATATCTTTTTACCCAAGAACCCAGTGCCTCCAAAAACTGCAATTGACATTTGAATTTTCGCACCAGCGCCGGTGGAATTTAGGCACCCTCGCGGTGACGCTGGTGGTGATGCCGCGGAACTGTCGTACTACACTTGAAAGTTACTTTAAATTCTTGAAAATTACTTTAAATTAATGTATCTTGGCTATTTATTCGTGTCTAATGATCATAACTATCATAACCTGGCCCAATGGCCAAATACAAGCCTACTGGCCGAATTTTTTTCTGAGCATCACAAACTCCTCGTCTTCGACTTCCTCGATTGATGGGTGTTTGTGTAAAGAGCTAGTAGATGCGGTAGCAGCTTCTGATGTAGACTCAGGTGCTGGAGGATCTAAACTGATGTCTGAATTGATGCTAGCAGTCTCATCCAAATCCAAGTCGGGAGTGGCAGGACTGGAGGCTGGAGACTCAACTATTGGTTTGGTTAATGGCACAGACTCAATCACTTCTGCAATTGGCTCTTCAAATTGTTTGGAAGGCCCCTTGGTTTCAGGTTTCTTTTGGGCTTTGACATTATCAGAGTCGGTATATCCGGGTTTTTGTTGTGGGAACCCTTGGAATACTGTGAATGGGAACTGTTCAGAGGCATTGGATGGAACAAAGAATTGGTTGAAGAATTGATTCATGAGCTCTTGAGCTTGTTGTTGAGTGAATTGAGCGTATTCTCTTCTGTTCTTTTCCTCTTGTTCCCTTTGCTTTCTCACTTTTTCCTCTCTGACTTTTCTTAATCTGGCTTCCTTTTCCTTTCTGAGTCTTTCTTGTCTTTCCTGTTCCTTTCTGAGTCTTTCTTGTTCTTTCCTGATTCTTTCTTGTTCTCTTCTTTCTTGTTCTCTTCTTTCTTGTTCTCTTCTTTCAGCTTCCCTTCTGGCTGCCTCTTTTCTAGCGGCTTCCTTTCTAGCTGCTTCCCTTTTTATGGCCTCTTTTCTGGCTGCTTCTCTTCTCTCGGCTTCTCTTCTTTCCCTTTCAGCAAAAACTTCGGATGGGTGAGCAAATTGTTTCACAAAAGAGTCCAAGTAGTCAGCAAACAAATCCTGAGGTTCAACGCTTCTGACCTGGTACTTTGGAATAATCAACTGAAGGATATTTGGATCGTATCTGTCGACCTCGAAGTCGATTTTGTTGATGTCAATTTTAGACAAATTCAACTTGACTGAAACTTTGAAGTTATCCTCATATGAGAATACCTCCAAAAGACCCTGGTATTCATTCAATTTAACCAACTTGAACTCGAATGAATTGAAGTCACCACCTAACTTGAAGATGTCGAATCTGACTTCATCTTCATTCTCGACCTTTCTGAGCAACTTTGGTTTTGGTTTGACATATTGTGGAACAAAAGCAGCACTGTCAAAGAAATCAGCAGCACTTGGTCTGCAACCAGCAGCATGATATTGTGGAGCATAAAATAATGGATTGACTAACATTGTTTGGGATTTTATTGTCTTAAATGATATTAGTAAAGATGAGTTGATAAAGGAAAGAAGGTGAAATAGCTTTTATTTATAGATGTTTTTGCCATCGTGTCATAGAACCCTATGGATCTATCATATTGCCAGAAGGTTCTGGAAATACTCGCACCATCATTAATTTTGCAGCCAAAGAAAATTCTGGAACATCACGCGCCACCATGCAACACCTCGCTGACAAACCGGGTCAGTGATCTCTCGCGGGTGGGCCGGCGTCGCGCGCGACCGTCCTACGCCACCAGGCGTGCGAGGCACTGGCGAGGCAATTCGATACTCGGCCTAAATCCATTTTCCAACCCCAGCCACAAAGAAAACGTAATCGTGTGACAGGATTGGTAGGCTTTCACAACACTAACACCCTTTGCAGACACATTCGTCAATGTGAGACGTCACTGCAAAAAAGATTCTTTTTTGAAACACTCGTCTAAGGTCTGTGGCGCTAGTCTCAGGTTGTGATGTAATTTCCAGGCACATCTTAACCAACTCTTGCTTGTATGGTTTACTCAAGACTCCTGGAAATATGCCTGGGAAGTTTCTGTAAATCAGGGGTACCGCGTTAACTCCACTGTGTGCATCCCCGGAATACCCCACGTTTGACGGTTCAAAACCCCCACCTCGGTCTTGAAATACCCCGGATTTTTGCGAATGATGGAGCCAATAGCCATGTTATCACGACAAAAAACGGCTCGTCATTACCCCTATCCAATGACCCCACAATTCATGTAATTGAAACTTGGCAGTATAAATACGCTACCCATTTGACATGGTTTCCAACAATGAAGTGGTTTCATCCTTTGAAAGTGTTTGGGATGGCCCAATTGGCCCAGTTGGCCTTGGGTGCATCTGTTGAGAAGCACTCAACTTACGACACTTATTTAAAGCCTTTGCAAACAGGTAGCTTGGTGCCTCCAGATCTGGGCTTCACTGTCAATGTCTCAGCAGAAAATAATCTTACTGCTATTGTTGGAAATGATAAGTTCACTCTTCAAATGGGTTTCAGATATGGAACCAAGCTTTTATGGAGACAGAACGAGAATGACGAGCCCGTGGATTTGGTTGGTAGTGCTGTAGGTTTATACGCTTCTTATGAGGGTGCCCTTCATGATTTCAACTATACTTACGTGGGGATTGCTGATCAGACTGAAACCAAGATCGATGTTGCATTTTATGGATACGAGGGTGAACACCATATTGTTCTTTTCAAAGGTTTGGATGGGTTTTATAGCTACTACACTTCTCACAACTTGCCCAAATTGGGAGAGTTCCGTACACTTATTCGTCTTAATCCTGATGTGTATCAAAATGGCTACACATCGATAAAGAATGGACCATTACCTAAGTGGCCTGAGGACTATAGTGGTGAAAAAGTGTTTGACGAGACATGGCTTCTTCCTAATGGCTCCTATTTGACCAAGTACGATTGGAGCAGCAGATTACATGAGGAAGAACTCTATGGAGTCCATGGTGAGTATGAAGACAGAGACTACGGCTTTTGGCTTATTTCTCCTGGAAGAGATTACTTCAAAGGTGATCAAATCAAACAGGAATTGCTTGTTCACAGAGAATCTCTGACTGGAGATGTTGTGTTATTGAATATGTTACACGGAACTCACTTCGAAGTCTCGGTGGGAGAGCAATTCTTGGAGAATAAGATTTGGGGCCCTTACTTGTTCTACTTCAACGACGGATCCATCAGTGATGCCAGAAGACGGTTGAAGAAGGAGCAGCTCAACTGGCCATACAAATGGCTCAAGAACAAGGATTATCAGTCAAGATCGTCGGTGAGTGGAAGAATCGTGCTTGATAATGGAGCACCTGCTAGTAATGTCAACTTATTCTTGGGTACTTCTAACAATTATACCATGGTTCAAGGTGCCGATTATCAGTATTACGGATACACTGACGAAGAAGGTTACTTTACCATCGATAATGTCAGAACTGGCCAAGACTATTGGTTACAAGCATTCCCATCAGAATGGAGTGGTAAGCTGACAGATGTAGGTAAGGTTACTGGTAACTTCACCTACCATAAAAAGATCAAACTCCCTAAGCATTCCAATCTCGGAACCATCAAATGGAAAACCAGTTCCGAGGAGCAAATCTGGCAAATCGGTACTTACGATAGAACCACCAAAGGTTTTGAACATGGAGCACAGACCTATCAGGACTTTCAAACCGAGTTGTGTCCCGGAGACTTGGACTTTTACGTCTCCAACTCCTCTGACTACGACTGGTGTTATGCCAAGAGTAGGAAAGGAACTTGGTCGGTTCATTTTGACCTTGATGAAGTCAAGGATGAGGGTGCATCTTTGTACATCTCCATTGCTGGATACACTGGAAACAATTCTTTTGTTGGGGGCAATTCCACAAAGTTGGCTGTGGAAATCAATGGATGCACTTTGGAGGATGAGTACAAAACAAACTTGTATAATGACAAGTCTACATATAGGTCTTCGTCATTTGCTGGACAGTGGTACTACTCTAAACTAAAAGTCGATAAAAATTGCTTACAAGAAGGAAATAACAAGTTGGATTTCGTCACCACCGAGTATACCGCTAACTACGGTATTTTGTGGGATTCCGTAAAACTTGTTTGGAATTGAGTAGAAACTGTCATTACTGAATTGTTTTTTTTCAAAAGTAATACACGATGTGAATTTCGCATTTTGCAGCCATTTGTAGTTTAGTAAGTTGTGATTGATGTTTGTTATTTTACCAGAAAACGTTGTGAGAAATGTGGTAGCTATTGACAAATCAGTGGTGTTCCTTTGATTTTTCCCACTGAGCTGCTATCGGGCTTGTCTTATTTTCCGTAGAGGCATGTTTTTATGAAAAATGTTAGTCTAAACCCTGTCTCTAGAGCTTGAAGCTCTTTCCAATTTCGTCTAGTTTCGACAGCCTGGCTCCTTGAGTACATTGCACCCACCAAATAGCACTTGAGTTGCTGAACTGTGAAGTGCTCCAACTGCTCCAACTGCTTTGCACTTTTCGTGCCTCCCAGCGTATTCTTTCCGTACGTCCATCGCGACCCTTTATTTAGTGCCAGGCCGCACCAACAGCGGCCTTATTCCTACCCCACAGGTGTGGTTACTTTTCGCAATGAGTCAGAAAGAATTTTCAGTTTATGAGAACCCTTTTAGAGCACAGCTAGAAGATGTCGCTTTTATCATACCTAGAGGGGCACGTTCCCAACACCGTTGCTAGTATAAGTGATCACAGATCCGAAGCTGTTTTTTTATCTGTAATAGTTGCTTGTTTGGCCATAGTTGTATCGGCATATATCGGCCCTAAAAACCACACACGAAAAATACTACAAAAGCAGGTTGTTAAATCTGGAAAACCAAGTTTGTCAATTGTGGTAGTGGGGGCTGGTCTTATAGGCCCTAGACATGCTGATCACGTCAACAAAAATCGCCACACCTCTCTTTTTGGCATAATAGATTTGAACCCTAACACCAAATCTTTAGCTGAGAAATTGAGCACTAAATATTTTTGCAGCATTTCCGATATGCAAGCACACTGTAAGGCAACAAACACAAAACTTCCTGATGGAGCTATAATTTGCACCCCCAACCATACGCATGTCCAGGTTGCTGCAGAGCTAGCAGCTTTGAGAATCCACATTCTCATCGAAAAACCAGTCAGTCCGGATCCGTCCGAGTCCAAAGCTTTGAAAATGTTTGCAAATTCTCATAAGGTCAAAGTTTTGGTGGGGCATCATAGGAGATTCAATCCATACATATTGGCCACCAAGTCGCATTTGAATCGTGTCGGCAAGGTTGTAGCCATCCAGGGAACTTGGTCTCTTAAAAAACACGACCTGTATTTTGAGGTGTCTCCTTGGAGAACAAACTCACAAACTGGTGGAGGTGCTCTTCTCATCAACCTCGTGCACGACCTAGACATTCTCCAGTATCTATTGGGGCCAATAAGCCAAGTCTATGCAGAGCTACTTCCAAAACACAGACAATACCAAAACGTAGACGAAGGTGCAGTACTCACAATGAGATTCAAGTCTGGAGTTTGTGGGACTTTTGTGTGTGCAGACAACGTTCCGTCTCCATTCAACTTCGAGAGTAGCACGGGAGAAAATCCAACTGTGCCATTTCACGACGAGGTACACGGTTTATACAGGATCTTTGGCACCAACGGAACCCTTTCCGTGCCTGACTTTAACTTGTACCACCATGAATCCAAATCCACCAACAGCTGGTTGCATAGACTCAGAACCACGAAAGTGGCCGACCCCAAAAGTTTACGAGATATAATGCCATTCGATGCTCAATTGAACCACTTTGTTCAAGTTATTCGAGACAATGAGATTCCAAATTGTAATATAGACGATGGTATATCTGCATCATTGGTAATTCAAGCCGTGCAAAAGTCCATGGAAACCGGACTCCCACAAAAAGTAGCAGACATCAATGCCATAACGCCCAAGCTCGAGGTGCTACCTTTGGGTTTCGACTTGAACCCCAAATTCTCTTCTCAATAGACAATACTTTTAATATCACATACATTCACGTTTCTATAAATCATTTAAACATTCACTAAAATTGTGGGGTAGAACACTCACGACTCAGTCACGACTCCATTGACAGCAGAGACCTTTCTGGAAAATGGTCCGTTGGCATCCTTTCCTTTGAGCTCAATGGAAACTGAAGCACCAACAATTGCATCTAACTTGAGAGCTTGTGAATCTTTGTAGGAAGCCACCTTGACTTTGTTGATCTTCGTAGAAATATCAGAACCAAGCTTTCCTTTGAAAGATGAAGAAGACACAGGTGCCGCGTACAAAGCAGTGGACTCTTTCTTGTCCTCAGAAAGAGTCAATGGGAATTCGTACGAAACATTTTGAGTAAGAACAACCAAACCAGCTTCATCCACGACTGCGAAGCCATTTTTGAGTCCAGTCAAATACACCAAAGAGGTGGAGGTGGAGGTTTCTCCGAGACCACTGCCTGGAGGGCCCTTGGCAACTTTCTTGGTGATGCTATTTTTGGTCAAAATGGCATGTGACGAGGTGTTGAAAAGGACAGTGTAAGAAGCATTGGTGTTGTCATTCAAAGTGAAGTTCAACTGGGAGATGACGCCAGCCTCGATCTTGCTCTTGACGATTTGGTTCTTCAAAGCTGGTTGCCATGGAGAAACAGTTGGAGGTTCAACGACGACACCAGAATCAGTTTGCAGTGACTCACTTTCCAACACAGCACCTACAGAAGTCTTAACCAAAGGAGACTCCCACGCCAACAACTTAGCAGAAACCCACCATGTTCCCTCGGAAATAACATTTTCTCCTTGCACAACGGGGTGAGGGCCAGGCTTTGGAGTACCTGGAGCTTTATTGGCGCTGGAAACAGGCGAAACAATTTCAACTGTCAAAGTTGCTTCATCAGACCATAACAAAGGCAAAACACCAAGCAAATCCACCTCGTAGGAGATTCCTTGGAATGCACCACCGTCTACTAAAGGATTCCATAAGTTGGTAGCATTTGCAGCAGTTGTAAGCTTATCGTAGTGGTACAAAGTTGGTTTTGGAGACACAGCAGAAACAAAGATACCGTCAATGAATACGTTGATGGATCTCAATGGACCATTGACAGCAGGCTCGCCGACCTTGGATATGTCGTGTTGATAGAATGCAATTTCGTCTTCAGATGCGGATGCAAAAATTGAGAGCTTTGCAACAGTTACATTGGCCAGCAATTGAGGAACAGTGACGTCGAACTTTTGTTCTGGCAATCCAATGGCCTTTTCCGTGAGTGGGACAATGACATCAGCAGGACCAATTGCGGTGAACAAAACCGAAGTTGGTTCTGGTTCTGGTTCTTGTGCTGCGATAGTAGCTTCTGAGTATGTGGATAACACCAATAATAATTCGAGACCGGGCACGTCACCTTCCAACACAGTCAACTCGAACTCGGCTTCATCAAGAAGAGAGATGTACTCGGTGATGTTCTTGACGGAAGTGGAGGTTGTGGTAGTGTCCAATTTTCCCAAAGGAGTAGAAGTCCTCCATACAGGAACACCAGCAATTGAGATTTCAGCCACCACAGGACCCGATTCCACGGATGCAGAGTTGGTGAAGTTCAAAGTCAACAAGGCACCAGTGACGTTGGTGGTGTCGACATCCAAAGTGAAACTTAAGCCGTCACTGAGGGTTTCGTTGAAAATGGTAGTGTTAACGGTCGAACTTGCAACTGTTTCAGGAATGAGCACGATTGGTGAGACTTCAAAGAAGTCGATAGTCGTTGGAACTGGAGCAGGGGCAAATTTGAAGATGTTGGTTAAGAGTACAACGGGAGCAATTGCTGTCATACCGACAGCAGTGTCTTTGTAAAAATAGCCAAGGAGAACAATTGCAGTTATCAATGCTCCAATCTTAAAAGAAGAGCAACTCTTCTTTGTGACAGGGGAGTATTGTCTGGGTAATAACTCATCTTTACCTGTTAAACCAATCATTGGAATTGTGTTTTTCTGTAGGGCTGAAAAACTGTGGTTATGGAGGTTTTTATATTTTTTGGAATTCAGGAATCGGAGAACCGGTTTCGCTTCTTACAGGGTTTGCTAGACCAAATTAATTTTCTGGAGATCTCCGAAGTCCTAGATACGAAAAATGTCGCGACAGATAATAAGTGTGCACTATCAGAATGAGACATAGAGGGTGCTTGGATGAGAATTGGGTGATCGACTCTAACTCTCGTATGATTAATGAAATGAGATAAATTTTGTCACTACAAAGGCATTTATATGGTTCGACTAGTCCAAATATCTAAATAAGTATCGTATATCAACTATAAGTGCACTCATATGTAAAACCTCGTGGTGGCCTACAAAAGTCTCAAGTCGCCCTGCACTTCGGATAACTGCGAAATTGGCACTGGGAAAAGCAATGCTCGCACACTACCGGCTGTTCAGTCAACTATCAGGAAGTGCTAACTCGCATTCGCATTCACGTGACCACACACAGATCTTAACACAAAAGCCCACACATTGTGAGTCCTCCACTGACACGACCTTCGCACCAAAATTTTCTACCAGTCAAAGTCGTTGTATTTACAAGCTTGTAACCAAACTCATATAATGTCCAAATTCGTTCTTTCTACTAGCTTGAAAGAATTGAGATTCCACTTGTCTCAGACAGGAGAAGCTTCCGTGCCTCTCAGAAAGTTTTTGACCGCCAACTACCCAGGCTTAAAGACCCAACTGAAGAATGAGATTCCAATCTTGATCAGAGAAGCTTATGGAATACCTCCAAGTATCACGGCCAGATTCGAAAAAGGCAGAGAAGTAAAGAAGAGCTTGGATGGATTAGACGAAAAAGCCATAGAGTCCGAATTACAATCTTTACTTAAAAATTAAAATGACACTTTCTCACATAAATATATTAAATGCATAAACTTAAAGATTCCACTTTTCACACCCGAAATCCCGAATAAATGTCGTCAATCTTTGCTATTAGGCTTGATTACCTCTTTACTGGGGAATCTATAGTACCCCCATCCCAAACTGAAATTACCATCTGTAAAAATCTCTTCCACCTCTGTGCTACCATCATTTGAACCTAATGCAACTATGAACGGTAAAAAATGTTCAAGCAGTGGATGGGCTTGGTAGAGTAGCTGTTTCATGTTTGCATCTTTTTTCAAGTTATTGAAGTTTTGAAGCAACGTCAAAGGAGTGGACTTCTCCAACACCAATGGGATCACATCCATGAATTCTTTGACGTATGGCATGACTTTTCCAGGATAAGACATGGACCTCTGCAAATCCCGGAGATTATGAACTATGGACCCGGAACAGATTATCAAACCCTTCAAGTCAGTTTTATTCTCGGGGTCCCAGATAAGCTTCTCCTTGAGAGTTTGAAGCACTTTTCCTAGTTTATAGCTTTCGTTGAAATCTTCCGAATATGGAAGAGACACTTCTATTACCGGGATGTCTAGTTCATCCCCAAACGCTATTTTCAAAGGTACCCAGGCTCCGTGGTCAAGACCTCTATCCACGACCTTCGGATCAAATCCACTTTCCTTTAACTTCTTGTAGAGCATCAAAGAAATAAGGGTGCTCAGATGACTTTTGAATTTCTCTTGGTATAATTTGTCCGGGAACCCATAGAAGTCGTATATCAACTTGTGTTCATGGGTTCCTGACCGTTGGTTGTTCATGGAAATTTGAATGGTGTTGGGCTCCTCGGCTTGGTGGTGTGCCGATACCATGATGATGAAGTCAGGTTCATGGGATTTGATTTCCTTTCCAATCTGTTTCAACGTATCATATGCACCGGGATTTGTGAAGGCGTCGTCCCGGTAAATGAAAGTCGGTCCACCGTGGCTAACGAAGTATGTTGGGAAAGGTTTTCTACATTTGACGGTTGCAAAAGGTATATCAGCCGTCATGAGTAAAACTATGAGTAGCAAAAAGGACCAAAATAAAGTCCCAGACAATGTGTGTGGCTTGAGTATGTTTGTTGCCGACTGCAAAATCAGACCTACCGAGTTTAATTAAATAATCGGCTGTTGCAGATGCTTACTATTCAACCTTACTAATTATTATGTTTCGCGGTGTGGTAACTTGACCACCTAAATATCCCTCTGTGCATTACTAATATGTTAATATTGGGTCCACTCGAATATTCCTCTAACAACAACACTGAACTCTTGCCGAACAACTATACTTGAGCATTACTGATACTCTCGGGAACAATGGTTCAATATATATATATTTGTATAGCGTGACTTATAAGTCAAGTGAAAGGAGAAATGGGTATACAGCTTGAGCCACTCTCAGATTTTGCCGGCAATCGATAGCATTAACGTCAACATCAATGAAATCATGTCTTTAAGGAAGTTGCTACACTACACATCTCACTCTATATGATGGCATACTGTTCAACACATCGCTTTGTGTAAAAAAACCTAGAATACTCCGTACGATACTTGAGAACAAAGATGAACAAGTACAAGTATGCTGTCAAGGCATCGTAATGGTCAGTCTCCATACAATTCGGTGTTAGGGGTATTCAAGTTATAAAGCTTTTGCCATTATCAGCAAACCTGTGATCATAAATCTGTCAGAGATCCACTTCATTCCTCCAAAGCATATGCAGTGAGCAAGCAGCGTACGAGCCCATAGAATGTACTGTGTCAGATTACTCGTGCTTTGTGTTTACATCTTTCACGTCTCTCACGGTGTCTCACGATCTACCCTTTCACCGGAGATACGCTTGGTAATTCCGGTGGACGATTTGTAAGCCGTGACAGTGTCGCACCCTTACATAATTGCTGACCAATAATGAGAACGGCGCTGGCATTTCCTATTCGGTGTATTAGATTCGCATTGACTGTGATTGTTTCTAATTTCAGCTGAGGTGTACCTTTGCTTTCCATAACTTTATAATTAAACAAGGGTAATTATATTTCGATCATCGAATTATTTTTAATTATTTCAATCTATTCTGATGGTGTCGTTTTTTGGTTCTCGGAAGAGACAAAACGTTCAAGGTTTCAGGAAATACGATAACGAAGTCAATCAATACGAAAATTCCATTCAAAATGTCGCAGGTTTACCCAATAATGGAATCGACAGAACCGCCTCCATGTCTTTGAGTGCCGGCTCGGCAGCTTTAGCGGCTTTGAAGTTACACCAGAACTCCCAACCATTGGAGCCTCCTGCCAGAAATCCTCGATATTCTCAAGGTAGACTCAATTCCTTGAGTCTGAATTCCAGCTCTCGCCCAACTTCTGGAATTGCAAGATCAAACCTGTTGAAAACATATACATATCACCCCAAAGGCTCATACACTCCAGGCCAAGCATCCATCCCCAATGCTAGAAGATACAGCTCCCTAAATTCCACTTCAAAGCAGAGTCTCAATTCCATACAGGCTCACCCCCAAGCTGCCGTACAAGCTCCAAAACTTCAATCACCAGCCAGAACGTCCCAGAGATTGAGTTCTCTCAGCTCCATACCGCATGGTAACGAATTTGACGACGAAGGGCTGGATGAAGGTGAAACTGTCGTCACCACCCAAACTACGAAAGTTGTAGACGCTCAAGGAAGAGTGCAATCAATCACCACCAAGACAATCAAAACGCTCCCTGACGGATCCAATATTATCGAAACAACCACCAAGAACATTTCTCGGAGTAACTCCAGAGCCAATTCCCTTCGAAACAACTCAATTTTGAGTGCTTCCAAAGATCCCTCGTACAACCTTCACAAAATTGACGAGGACTTGAGAGATTTCGAATACGACTACCAGGTAGACCACCACCAAATCCCTCAGGTCTCATTGCCTCAGCCCGGACTCCAAGTGTACCCCGATTCCAGATCCAAGCAGGAAATAGAATCAGATTTCCATCACAATTCTGAGTCTTTAACTTTGAATGTCCAGCCATCGGTCAAGTCCTCCTCACGGTCCAGTTCATTTGTAGCCAAGAAGGAGCCCGAATCGTCCCCACTGAAGCCTTTGAAGTCGATATTGAAGAACAATCAGAGACCTGAGTTTGAAGACTCTCGTTCGGATTCCAGGCATCCATATAAGGCCATTGGAAGTCCTGAATCTTCAATTCCTTCATCCAACCCCAAAAGCTCAGTAGCGTCAAAAAAATCGCCAATAGTTCCAGCATCAGCCAAATCTCCTGTGTTGAAACAAACGGCTCAGCTTACCCCCAACAAGGAAGAAACCAGATCAAATGCGTCCATGGCTTCACCTTCTATTGCGTCCATCAAATTCGACGATAATGTCGAGACGATTCCCATCTATGAAACCGACTTCAAATCGCAGAAGCTTACCAACGCCGAAATGTACAATAAGGCCATGGAAGCAGCCATGCGGAAGGTGTATGGTGATGCTGCAGAGCCATCTCCTGTGAAGGATGTGATATCTGGAGATGAAAAGACCAAGAGTCGTATTATTGAAGGACAAAATGCAAGAGACAAAAAGCTCGAAATGCTTGGACATTCCGGAGTGAACGATAACTACACTTACGAGAACCATCACCGAGACTTCGCCACCCATTCATTGAGAGACGGTACCACCGAGAAGGCGTCCTCGCGTAAGGATAGAGCCAAAAGTGAAAAGAAAGCTAGAAAGGAATTGGAGAAACAGAAAAAGTTGGAAGAGAAAAAAAGAAAGGACCAGGAAAATCAACAAGCCAAACTTTCTAAGGGTTCAAGACTCAGCATATTCAAGAGGAAGAAAAATGACACCGACGCCTCTACTTTGGGCAGTGATGTGAGCAGCTTCACAGAAAGCTCACCTGCAACTCAGAGGTCGGGTGCTGTTTCCAATAGCATTCTCAGTTCTCCTACCAGGCTTCCGGTATCAGATAGTATTCCAGAGGATGATGTGTTGCATCCTGGGGTCGATATCACCATAGATCAGCACCATCCAGTGTCTAAGACGTCCAACATTCCGGTCTCGGTTCCGGATTCCCAACCAGTCTCTGAGCCAGTCTCAGAACCCGTGTCTACAACAGCCGGTGTATCCCGTTATAGCCAGACGGCCGCTCATTCTGTTTTAGTGGAACACGATGAACACGCCAAGCGTAACGGAATGATTCTCGAGAGGCTGGATACCTCGGAAGACCGTGAGTCTTTTCCCACCAACACATCTACATCTTCAATAGCCGAGCCCAATCCGACAGTTGAAATTGCACAAAAGGTCCAAAAGGTCCCATTAGTAAGCGAGCCTGTTGAAGACATTCCGGTTTCAAAGGACAATAACGTCGTTCCGGTCGTTTCCCACGGGGACTCTCTAGATATAAATCCCACTTCAGACTACGAAGATAATCCGGGAAGCTTGAATTCCAAAGACGGTGATCGTTTCTTTGAAGCCCGAACGGGAATTGAAGACGAGCCCGATGACCTTACTGTTACCGAAGAAAAAGCACATACTGACCTCCCCAACAAAGATGTACAGATTGGCCATCCTACCGAACAAGCACACTCCGATGTGCCTGTTGATGACGATCCAGCCATAGAATCAAAAATCATAAAAGGGCCTGAAACAAAAGGGACTCAACTTTCAATTCCACCTGGAGTGATTCTGTCGCCGGTTGAAGATCCCATATCCAAATTCAAATCACCTCCATCTTCCGAAGTCCCTGTCAAGATTCCTCCGCCCATTGAGTTCGATAAACAGTACACTTTGGCTGAACTCATCAGAATGGGTAGGGAAGAAGACACCACTGCCGACACTTTCGAATCTCCAGACCCTTACAATGACTCCGATTCTGATGTAAGTAGCAGGTTCTCTGCTGACTTGAACGCAGCACTTCGTAGAATCACCGAAGACAAGAATGGAAATCCCGTAGAGGATAATGGTCTTGAGGGATCGGATCGGTATAGTGCTACAGTAGCTGATGCATCAGAGATCAATCGTACTTCCAGAGAAGGAAGCCCCAGAGAAGAAAGTCTTAAACTGGAAAAAGGACTAGAAACTGGAGGAAATAGACCAGGAAATGTTGGCCCTCAACACTCCAACCCATCACCCAAGCCCCATGATATACCTTCTAAAGGCTTGCAGGGCAATCTCTCTGAGGATCTTTCACCGCCAAGTGTGACTGAAGAGGTTGCAAAAACCACTCCAAAAGACACTACGGACACTACACCTATTCCAGTTACACCAAAGAAGAAGAGCAAGAAAAAGAGCAAGGACAAGGAAAAGTCGCCCCTCAAGGGTTTCAGGGCAAAAATGTACAAGTATTTCATCAATACTTATGACAATTAGTCGTGTATAATTAATGTATTCATCATAGACGTGAATTCTCATCGCATCGCAGCATCGCATCAACTGGGAAAAAAATTGAATCTCATCTTGTACCTCAACTATAATGACAGACAATAACCCCGACGGAGAAGTGTCGTTGGACATCTTCGACATGGAGGATAGGTTGGCCAAAATCAGAAGCCAGGCCAATTCCAAGTTGGAGAACCAAAAACAATTGGCCGTCATCTTAACGGCCGTCGAAGAGAATCTCGAAGAACAAAAGACTTCCAAGACTCCAGTGGCATATTTCGTGTCTTTCTGCTCTTTATTAGATCAAAGTGTGCAGAACGATATAGTTGCAGACCAATCGTTGGCCACTGCTGCCGTTTACTTCTTGGATATAATTCTTCCCTACACCCCAAAACCGCTTTTAAACTCCAAGTTCAGTGACATCTTAACCAAATTAGCTGTTCCTCTCACCAGCTCCGAAGCAGATGCTCCTTTGGTCAGACCCACCATCGGATCTTTGGAAACTCTTTTACTTGCACAAGACTTTCAAGGATGGAACTCAAACGGATCCATTTCTCCCCAAAGAGCGATGGTAGGATTACTTGAGTTGTGCATGGACCCAAGACCTAAAGTAAGAAGAAGAGCTCAAGAAGCCGTGAACAAGATCTTATTGAACCCTCCCACGTCTCCTAATCCTATTCACCCAGCCTCAGGCTTGTGTGGAAAATTGGCATTGGAAAGACTCGGATCGATTTTAGAGAATAATAAGCTCAAGAACAATAAAGAAGTCAACGCTCAAATCATCCACTGTCTTCAGTTGGTATCTTCCATCGCCACATCCGGTTCGTGGCCCGTCAAACAAATCAAACCATTGTGTGATGCGTTGTTGGAGGTTTCCAGAACCAATGATCAGTTCATTGTGTCATCTGCATTCTCGGCCTTCGAAGGGCTTTTTGAGTCGATGAATAATGTGATTGAAATCACCAAATTTTCTGAAGTCCTCGACATCATCTTCGACTTGAAACCACCAACCAACGATCTTCACTTGGCTGCATCTTGGTTGGCAGTTATCGCCAAAGCCTGTGAATGTTTCGCAAAATTGGATGCTCTGCTTTTCATCAAAAAGTTCTTCAACATCTTCAAGAATGTGGCAGCTTTTCTCGGGTCTGATTCAAAGGACATCTACTCGTCAGCCGCTCATTGTTTGATCGCGATTGTAAATGCCATCCCTGACAAGTTCTTGCTTCAACCATCGGCTGAACACGGGATCACTAACGAAATTTATGAAGATATAGACGAACTCATTTCCAACATCGCTGAAATTACAGAGCACGAATTATTGTCTGTTAAATACCAGCACGCTTTCAAGGAGATCTTGCAATTCATCAACGAAACCATTCTCAAGCTCAGAACAAGATCCAACCCCGATTTGTTGAATGCTGTTGAAATCATTGGACAATGGCGTACCGTTGAGTCTGAAGACTTCTCTCATAATAAGGAAGCCGAGGAAATTATTGCTTCAGCCGTCTCTGTCATGGGACCCGAGGTGGTTTTGGGGATATTACCTCTCAACTTGACTTCTTCTGATGCTCCTGGAAGAGCTTGGCTTTTACCTATCTTAAGAGACAATGTGAGATTCGCCAATTTGGCATACTACCAAACGGACATTTTGCCCTTGATCAAGTTTTTCGAGCAGAAGATTGAATCCTTACCCAAGGGATCTGTTCACGCGAAGGTTTTCCAAACAATCATCGACCAGATCTGGTCTTTGTTACCATCTTTCAGTGATTTGCCAAAGGATATCACGAGCTCATTCTCTGATGAGTTCGCTGCACATTTGACTGAAGTTATGTACAACAATGTCGAGTCCAGATCCACCATTTGTCATGCTCTCAGAACTCTCGCTGAATCTTACCTGGCATACAGTGACGGAGTTTTGGCAGACGACCTTTTAATCCAACAAGAGTTGACCATCAAACAAGCTCAAGCTAACTTGCAATACTTGGCTTCCAAGGCTTCCAATGTTCTTTCTGTGTTGTTCAATGTATTCAGCTCCACGGCTCCTGATAGTCGTGGGTTCATTTTGGAAACCGTTGACGTTTACTTGAAGATCACGCCTCAGCCTGAGTTAGAAAATACTTTCAACAAGGTGTGTGGGTTGTTGAAGAACGCCATGGACGAAGAAGCCAAACAGGATGAAGCCAAGAAGGACGGGCCTCCCAAGCTCAGTGTCACTATGATGGACTTGGTGGTATCGATGGCCAAATACGTTCCTTCATCCTCGCATAATGCCCTTTTCGCTATTTTCTCCACCACCATCTCGAGCTCGGACCCTCTCGTTCAAAAGAGATCATACCGTATTCTTACCAGATTGGGTGAGACTGAACAAGGACAAGCTTCCATTTCACAGTTTTCGGGTGAAATTGTCGATATTCTCATTTCTTCTGTGGACTCTACCCAGAGTTCTGCCAGAGCTCCAAGATTATCGGCCATCAACAACGTAATTGATATTCTTCCTGTTGACTATCTTTACCTTGTTCCTGCAATCTTACAAGAAGTGATCATGTGCACCAAAGATGCTAACGAAAGAACTCGTAGTTTATCTTATCAGGTGTTGATCAAAATGGGTCATAAAATGGCAGCTGGAGGAGTTGTTAAAAACTCTAAAGTGCCGGGTTTCGATCCAGCAACCCCAGATTCGGAAGCTTCATTAACTGAATATTTCACCATGGTCAGTGGTGGTCTTGCCGCAACATCCCCACATATGATTTCTGCTACTATTACTGCAGTATCCTGCTTGATTTTCGAGTTCAAAAATGAAATACCTGCTGATGTTTTAGTGGAATTATGCTCTACGGTAGAGTTGTTCTTGACTCACAATTCCAGGGAAATCGCCAAATCAGCGATCGGATTTGTAAAGGTCGAGGTTCTCTCTTTACCTGAAGACATGGTCAAAGCCAATTTGGGCGATTTATTGACCAAGTTGATGAGATGGTCCCACGAGCATAAGGGCCATTTCAAGTCCAAGGTTAAACATATCGTTGAAAGGCTTATCAGGAAATTCGGATACGATGATGTGGAACAAGCTATTCCTGAAGAAGACAGGAAATTGGTGGCTAACATCAAGAAAACCAGAAATAGAGCCAAGAGAAAACAAAAGGACGACGACGCTGTGGAGCCTGCCAAACAAGGAAAGAAATTCGTGTCTGCATACGAGGAAGCATTATACGATTCTGATGTCAGTGATGATGAAGGAGACGACGATATTCGTGAGTCTAAAAACAAAAAGTCCGACCACTACATTATGGAAGGTTCAGACAATCCTTTGGACTTATTGGATAGACAAGCATTTGCTAAGATCTCGTCTTCTAAACCAAAGAAATCTACCAAGAAACAGATTGCTGATAAAGTGGAAACCAAGAATGGTAAGTTCGTGTTCTCAGAGAAAGAGTCTGATCCTTTGGCCAATAAAGGAGCAGGTATCGATGCATATTTGGATGCTGTTAAGCAGGGACCTATCAGAGGCCAACGTAACAGATTGAAGTTCAAGCAAAAGAACAATGAAGATGACGACTGGTCTGATGATGAACCACAAAAGCCTACAAAGAAGGGTAAGTTTGATAACAAGTCTAGAATATCAAAGCCCAAACCTAAAAATAAATTCAAAGCTAAGAAGAAGCTTTAGTTATGGGTGACGAAAATATAAGTTATTTGACGTGTAAATGTGTCTCTTGAAATTGTCGTAATTTCTATTCTACAGCCTCAACAAGTAGATACTCTCGCCAAATCTCTTGATACATTCGCGGTGAAGTCGAAATTAATTTTTATCTCATCAGCATGAAGAAGAATCCCTTGAGAATCAGGTTAGCAAGATTTGGAAGAAAGCACCAACCTCAATACAACATTGTCGTCTCTGACAAGACGAGGGCCCGTAGCAAAGTGCCTGTGGAAGTGATTGGAACTTATTGCCCAACACCCACCCCAAAACAAACTATCAAAGAGAAGGATATCAAATTAGATTTCCACAGAGCCAAATACTGGTTGGGTAATGGAGCTTATTTGAGCCCAACAGTAGGATTTCTCTTCAAGAAAGCGGGTTTGATTCCTGAAGATTGGCCACATCCAAACAAGATGACACAACATGTCGATAAACCAGTGGTGAAGGAAGCACAAACGGTTCAAGAAGAAGAGACTGAAACTATAAGGATCAGATAAGGGAATGGGCTCTTGAATAGTTTGGACGATACATGTAAATAAGTGAAATATATATATTTAGACAAGCGATTGGCCTAGAGCCCTCCACATTCGATATCGAAATCCATGTAATTTTATTTTTGGTTGTAAGGACTTTGTTTGCATGCTCTCATCACTGTTTTGACTGGTGCTTCTTTCTTGGTAGAACATACCCTTTTTGTTCCGTTCTTGAAGCTTGTGGGTTTGCTGTGTGTGTTTGGGGCTCTCGGTGTGTTTTTCAGCACTTTCACTCTCGTCAGAGTTAGGGTCCACTTTGTGGAAGTTGGGTGCACTTGTGCTATTCATTTCGCGTGCATGGATGGGCCTGAAACTATTCGACTTGGCCCGTTTGAGACCTAGTCTGGCCTCAACCATGCTTATGGTATTAAAAGTGGATTTGATAATATTTGACACTTCCTCCAGTGCTCGAATATCCACTCTTTGACTCACTAAAATGAAGTGTTTTACCAATAGTACGAAAGAGAAGTAAGTGGGAGGGTTGTCCAAGGTGTCTTGGAAATGCATGATGAGCTCAAGACTGGTGTCACAGTTACTCAAGACGGTCTCGAGAGAATCACTCATGAGGCCTATTTTCTTCGTCATTGTAAAAGACAAATTCAAATCTCCTCTGAAGAACTCACAGGGCTTCACGTGAGTATATGCAAGTATATGACGGGCTTGTTCATCTTGTGGGGTAACTGAGTATTTAAATAGAGGATACTGAAAGCACTTCACTATCATGAGAATTGTTTGGGGTGGGATCTCAAACACCAGTCCGTCTGGTAGGGTATACTCGAACACCAAACCCACAAATCTGTAGAGTTGCCAGAATAAGTCCACATGGTCGTTGTTCAAGTGGTAAAGGATCTGGAAGAGCTCTTTGTTGAAGATCCTCGAAAGGACACCCTGGAGTCTTTCTGAGTAGAATTCCACAAACTCGGAAATAAGCTTGGGATAAGACTCCACCACCTCTATCAGCTGTAATATCAAATTGTAGAGCTGTCCAAGAACTAAAGCTAGGCCCTCTCGATCTTCAAAATTCAATTCTCCCTTGACTATGAGCTCTATCTTGGCACATGTTTGGGAGAGGTCTTTGACTGGGGCTATGAGGAAGTTTGAGCAGTCGAAACTTTTGAAGTATGTGATTATGTTGGAGTCCTCTGTGCTGTCTTCCACGAATTCTCCAATTGTCCCCGTTCCATCCAACTGGTACGAAGTGAATTGCTCAATCTCCATTTTTTGCAACCTTTTAACAGTGCACAAAAAACTTGAGGAACAAAATTGGCGAAAAATGGAGAAAGCGATGCAAATAAAATTGTGTCAAACTTGATCGTATTTAACACTAATTGTTGAAAATGAAAGCGAGTCTAGATACCATCACTTTGAAGGCTAGGAGTAATATATCACAATACAAAGTTTTTATTACATTGTATACATTAACCTGAAGTCATTGTAGTAGGGTTGGATCAAGTACAAACTTGTGGCCTCTCTGGGAACTTGCCATTACACACTACATTCCTTTAGATAAGCATTAGATTCTAGAATACAGACTATAAAGACTATAAAGAATTAGTTACATCGACACTGTTTAATCGAATAAACCGAATCCCATGTCGTCATCAGATTCTTCAGCTTCTTCTTCAGCAGCTTCTTCAGCTGGAGCATCAGAAGATCCAGAAGCAGCAGCAGCTGGAGCAGCAGCAGCATAAGCTTCAGGGTTAGCTAATCTGTCCTTGATAGCTTCACTACCTTCGAAAGTGTAGTCAGTAGCAATGGACAAAGCCAAGACATTCTTGTAGTGGTTGACAACAGAGTGACCAACGGAAGGAATGGTTGGGTATCCAACAGCCAAAGAGATAGAAGCAATGACGTTGATAGCGGAGACGAAGTGACCAACTAATTCTTCATCGGTGATATCCAAGATAGAAGGTGGGAAAACTTGACCGTTATCGTAAACTTGAACAACAGACATACCGTAGGTGAAAGGAGAAATGTTCAACATGTTCAACAAAGAAGCTTCGGAAGGACCAACTCTTTGTTCGGCTTCAACAACCTTAACATCAGAAACAATTTCAATGGTACCTCTAGCAATCTTGGTTGGAACACCCAAAGCTTGGAAGAAAGAGGTCTTACCTGGTTCCATACCGGTGTTACCAGCTGGGACCCAAACGTCTTTTGGAGCAATGGCACCGGCCTTAGCTGGAGCAGCAACAACGTTAGAGGTAATAACTTCTCTGACGGTTTTCAAGTCAGCGTTGGTGAAGATGAAACCAACGTTACCCTTGATGAAAGGCAACAATTTTTCGAATTCAGGTAATTCAGATAAGAAACCTCTGATGGCTCTTCTGACCATGGTGTTTTTACCCATCAAAACAGTAGCATCTTGTCTCAAAGCTTTTCTGATTTCATGCATTTGTTGGGAAGAAACATTGTCAACTCCAACAATGAAGATAGACTTGTATTCTTCTAATAATTCTCTTAATTTACTGAAGTATTCAGCTTTCTTATCACGGACTCCACCCATTTCGACTTATAAATTGACGTTAGGAATATTTAATGGACCCAAAGTTAGATGAAAATTTTCAGTGCGCTTTGGCGATGTTAACTGCGACCGGAGAGGTTTGGTTATGGCACATAATCAAATGGCGCGCCTAGGGTTTGATCCAGCCCTGGATTCGCGCACGTGAGCAAAGCCTATACCTGGTATATTATTTACTATTTTGTTACTATTTGCACCACGTCTTCGTCGTGAATGGGGTGATTTAGTCCACACTTTTGAGGTGAATGTTTAGCAGATGACCCCCACACCAAAGCAAACTTGAATTGATTTTTCATATCCCGATGAATTGCATCACAAACGTTTTGAATGGTGGAACTACTACGCACAACCATTGGGTCATTAAAGTCGGGTTGAATACCTCTCCTCTTTGTATATAATCTCACAAGCCCCAACTGTCTCCAGATTTCTTCTTTGAGATCTTCAATTCCCAAGTCCATGGCACATGACATCACTACCGTATTGGGTAATCGTGCTAATCTATCACATTCTTCGAGTGAAACTACATCCACCTTATTGTACACATACAAACACTTGATGTATGTCACATGCTGTTCGTTGATGATATCGATGAAATCATCGATGGTGACGTTTTCGTCTTTGATCAATACATCTGCGTTGTGAATCTTATACTCTTTGAGTAGACCGGCAACAATCTTTTCATTCAAGTGTACTGGAGGATTGATTGAATTGAGCTTCACTCCTCCTGTTTTCTTCAACTTCAATGAGATATTAGGCTTCTCCTTGTTTAATCTTATACCCATAGTTTCCAACTCATTTTCCAAAATGGCTCTTTGGTCGTCTCCTTTAGTAGCATCTAAAACCATCATAATAAGATCCGACGTTCTTCCAACGGCTATGACTTGTCTACCTCTTCCTTTACCCTGTGCAGCTGCTTTGATGATCCCTGGCAAATCAACAATCTGGATTTCTGCTCCGTTATAATGGAGTAATCCTCCTACAGAAGTCAAGGTAGTAAACTCGTAATTGGCGGCTTCAGACTTCGTGGACGTGACCTTCGAAAGAAATGACGACTTCCCCACAGAAGGGAATCCAATTAACGAAACACGGGCGTCTCCTGCCTTGGCGATTTCAAATCCTTGTCCTCCACCACCACCACCTTGACCTGGTTGAGGTTCCAATAACTCTCTACGAAGTTTGGCAAGCTTCCCCTTAAGAAGACCAAGATGGTACTCTGTGGCCTTATTCTTCTGGGTCCGGGCCATTTCCTCCTGGATCTGTTGTATTTTTTCCAATACTCCCATGGTGTAATGACTGAATAGAGACTGTGAGAGCTTGGAGTTAGTGCGGTTGGAATTCGGTGCAGATCAACTGGCGAGAATCCGTGGCACGGTCCGTGGTAGCTCTGGGTCGAGGCGCGGTCGAGGCTGCGTCGTTTCTGGGCCCACTGCCACTGTCGCGGCTCGGTGGTAGCGATTTGTAGAATGTTGAAATGCGAACTCATCTCATCTCATCTCATGTCTACCATCAATAAGAAGAGCACCAGGAGTGCCGGCACAGATATCTCGAAGGTTCTAGCCTCTGGAGGGGGAAAGATCAAAAAGAAGATAAGAGATATCACCAGAATGCTTTCCCGTAAAAACCTCCCGGCAGATGTGCGAGTTAATAACGAAAGAACTCTTAAAGCTCTTGAAGTACAATTAAGTAATGTCGTACAACGATCTAACGAAAAGAAAAACGCCAAGAAGTACCACATGGTGAGATTCTTTGAGCGTAAAAAGGCTGTTAAGTTGGTTAAACAAGCTCGAAAGGCTCTTCAAGAAGCCGAAGCCTCGGGAGATCGTAAGGCTACCAAAAAGGCAAGAACTTTCCTCAAGCACAAGGAAATCGATTTAGCATACACAGTGTTGTTCCCCAAAGCAGACAAATACATATCGTTATACCCCAATCCCAAAGAAGAAGACAAAAGCACCATGAACGAAAAAGCAAAAGAGGGAATGAAGAAAACAGAACAGACGAGAATCGAATTCAGAAAGCATATCGAAAGTTTGATCAAAGAAGACAAGCTCCCTTTCAGCATTGATGATGTATTGAAAGGCAAGAACGTCAATGTTGAATCAAAAACACCAGCAAAGGGAGACGATAAAGACATCGATGCTCCTGTCGAAAAAGAAGATATGGCGGATGATTTCTTCGAAGAAGAACTGTAGTAGCGTGTATATTAGACTAAATGCATTCACAAACGTGTTCACATCAACGCAAATGCTTGGGTATACTCGATGTCTATCCCGTCATTGATACAAATAATGTTGATATCACGTCCTTGTAGATCAGAGGGGATTTCTATGGTGGCCACGACTTTTCCTTTTTTGGCCACGAGTTTGGGAGAAGCTCTCTTGATAAGAAGGAGCTCCTTATTCTGAGAGTCTGCAAGAATGATGAACCAAGACTCTCTTTGAGCTTTAGGGAAATGCGGACAATAAATACCAAACTTGGAGTCCATGGCGTAGTTCTTATAGTCCAACGTCACACTCAACTCGTCTTTGGCTTCCTGCTTAACACTTAACTCTGCCACCGGCAAATGACTGGCAACATAGACAAATTGATCAACGGCTTTATTGGAGGGACCGTATCTTCTGAGGTCTTCAATGGGGTCATTCTTGATTCCAAGAGTCTTAGCCATATTGAAGAGTTTTGATTTGCCCATAAGCCCCAACTCCTTGAGACCCGGAAGGCTCGTGGCTCTAGGTAACTTGGAGCATCCAGGCAACGAAGAAATAGGATGTTCGTCATACCAGATTCTCTGTTTGATAGACTGCGTGAGCAGTATCAACTTTCTAACGGTGGATAAATACCCAAACTCAGATGCCACGTCCACATAAGCTTGAAGAATACGCAACGATTGATCCAACACCGCAATGGTATCCTGGGAATAATCGGCGATAGGAAGGTCGGAGTGGGACATGTAAGCTTGAAGCAACAAGAAAGCCTTGATATGGGGATCCCAGATAAACTCCTTTTCCATATCTTCGGCTGGATACCGCATGTTCTGGGACATCTCCATGTTCATCAACTCTTCTCCGTGTCTAGTCGCAAGTTCGTCATATTCTGTAGCATTAGCGAGAAGTCTGAGACACTGCCTGATATCTGAATCCGGACCGATTTCATTGACTATTCCTCTGATGGTTTTGTGAGAAAGATAGTAGAATGAAGAGATATCAAGGAATGGGGTGGCGATTAGCTCGTCTTTTCCTTTAAAGGTGAGACATTTGGACTCCACAAGGTTTTCGATTGTTTCGTCGATGAGTGACGCCAAGTACGATGAGATCCCGGCAGTGGACACATCTTCTATTCCGTAGTATGTGGGATTGTTGTGTGCTCTTCTATAAAGGAACGTCCATGTCAAGAAGTTCATGGCTTCTTGACGAGTTTTAATAGTACCAGCAGAAATTTCAGCACCAATATGGTTATCAAGAACCTTATGAAGAGACGACTCAACTGGGAACCCGATGTTCAAAAAGTGTTTGTAAAACATCTTCTTCGACTCTTTGGTGTATACAATGGCTATACCACTGGTATCGAAGGCCGGTCTACCTGCTCTACCCATCATTTGTAGGATATCAGTCAAGTCCATATCCTTGTATGCTTCAATTTTAGAGTCGAAGAACTGGGTACCTTTAATGATTACCAAATGGGCGGGCAAGTTCACACCCCAAGCCAACGTCGATGTTGCGATCAATATCTGAAGCTTACCAGCTTCAAACAACTTATGTGAGATTTGACGATCCGATTCCACCAAACCAGCATGATGTAATCCCATTCCAAACTGGAGGGAAAGTTTAAGGGTCTCATCTTTCACATCCGCCAAAACTGCTTGAAGCTCTTCTTCATCCATCTTCAAAAACCGTCTGGGGTTATCTTCCATACCACACAAATGGATCAAGTCAAGAGCCGTGAGTCTTGTTTGACGACGAGAAGCCACGAAAATCAACACCGGTTTGGTGGGGGAATGTTGCTTGATGGCCATGAAAGCTGGCTTGTTCATGGTTTTCATCAATGGAGCAAAGGCCAAGTTATCAGGGAATCCATCAATAAACATTTGCAAGGGAACGGGACGAACAGACGATGGGAAGTTGAAAAGCCCTTCTTTGACTCCAAGCCATCCTGCCATATCCACAGCATTAGAGACTGCAGTAGATAATCCCAAGAGTCTGATAGGTGACTTGGTCTGAGACGCTATGTAGTTCATTCTACTGACGATCATTTCCAAAATAGGACCACGATCCGAAGCCAAAAGATGGATTTCATCCATAATAACCAACGACACTTGTTGAACGAATGTTCTCGTTTGCCAATTACGAGAAATACCGTCGAACTTTTCGGGAGTGGTGATGATGATATCAGAGTCTCTGATTTCCCTGGCCTCCGGTAACGAATCTCCAGTCAACTCCACCACTTTGTGGCTGGTGTGTTTGGAAATTCTGTCTCTCCAATCGTCCACTCTTTCTCTGACCAACGCTTTCATGGGAGCAATGTACACAATCTTGGACCCAGGAAAGGAATTGAAAGCATGCCATATAGCCAACTCAGCAACAACTGTTTTTCCTGAACCGGTGGGGGATCCCACAAAAACGTTGGAGTTGGTGTTGTATAAGTTGAAAAATGTCATGGTTTGCATGGGATTGAAGTATTTGAACCGTTTGTTGTAGATGCTTTCGATCTCAGGGTTGTGCAAAGCTCCTACGGGGAGTGGCTGCAATCTAAGAAGATTGGTACGCACGGTTTCGTTGGTAGGTCTGATCAAATGCTGGAACGATATTGCATGTACAGTTTCAGATCCCAACCAAGTATCAGAAATAACTCTCACTACCAACTGAGCAGGTAAAGGGTCCTTTAGAGGAACCATGAAGTCCATCTCGTGACCGTGAAGTTGCTTGCTGCTGATAATCAATCGTTCAACGTGCAACAACTCTGAGTTTTCCGACTCTTCAACGAAAACCCAGAAAAATTGGGACTTTCCGTGATACTGTGGATCCCACCTGAAGTCTGCGTCTAAGAACACATGTACCCTCATGACGTTACTTGAGATAGGGAAGATATCGCTATCCACCTCAATGTATGGGAATTTGCTGACGAGCCTCTTGAGAGTGGCTCCCATTTTCTGGTTGTGGACCAAATCACCCAATTCTCCTGTCTCCATATCCTTGAGAGTGCTGATTGATAAGCCCGAGTTCCTGAGGTTTTTAAGAACAGATTCCGGTAAGTCGAATTGTGCTAATGGATGGTCGTACTCCCAAAGTCTCTTGTCGACAGATTTACACAAAGACAACAACACCTTCAGGAATGTACCCCATCTTCTGTTGATCCCAATGAGGAATAAGGCTCTACAGATACGAGCAGCATTCTGGGCAACATAATTGGAATCTGCTACTAGAGCGGACTCCCTAATTGAAGCTTGGGAAATGAACGCCTGAAGTAAAACGTTAGTTTTTGTTTGTGCAGCCTCCACTTCACCAGGAATTTGGCACTGGACTGCTTCTTCTTGAAGTCTTTCCAACTCTTTTTTCTCTTCTTGTCTGAATTTCACACTATCGAACTCACTGCTCATACTGATGATAGACAACACATCAGCTTCAGTGGCTCTGGGGTTGAGCATTTGATTGAAAATTTCCACCGAATTGTTGAGGAGGTAGAAGTCTGAAGCGATTCTTCCCAAGTCTTTGGGAATGAAAGAACCAGAACTCTCGCCATAGATTATCATTTGCAAAGAGTGCAACCGTCTAGCAGCTGCAATGATCATATCCCGTCTTCGGTTATAGAGCAACGGATCTTCTTGAAGTTCCTTCCAATCGATACCATATGCAAATGGATTCTTCTTCATTCTGACCATCATGTAAGTATATCCTAGCCACTTTATACCTTCATCCACATTGGTGACGCTTCCCAAGGATATTTCTGCATTCAAATTGTCCACAAGCTTTGCACTGAGCTTGGATTCGATGGGGTGCTGTTGAGTGATCAACGAGATGTAGTGGTCCAAGCGGTCGCTGGTGGTACAGAGGATACCGGTACCAAACAGTTCGTACTGAGGTCTACCAGCTCTACCGAAAATTTGAAGCACATCGGATATTCCGAGGTCAATGAATCCACCCTGTTTTGCATCGTAAACCAGAGTTCCCTTGATAATAACCACTGCAGCTGGAAGATTGACACCCCAGGCTAAAGTGGACGTACAACACAACACTTTGATGGCTCCACTTGCAAACATTTTCTCGGTTAAGTTACGGTCAGCTCTCAACATACCAGCATGATGGACTCCAAATCCATACGGAAATAAGTCTCTCAAATCCTTGTTCCTGTTCTTTGCAGCAACGTCTCTCTTGAATTTGTCGTAGCTTGGGTTAGTCTCACAACTGAAGATGGAGCCTTCGTGGTACTCCTGTGCCTTGGAGATGAAAGTCTTGGCAGCATTAACAGTTTCTCTCCTTTGGTGAACAAACACCATGACTTGAAGATCCTGTTTTACGTATTCAGCTAGCTTCTCATAAGACACGATATCGAGGTTTTCCCTGGCAGTTTTGGAGCCTGCTTTCCCTCTGACTCCAATCAAGTCTTGTCGTAATGGGACGGGTCTAAAAGATTGGTCGAAGTAGAACATCCCCATATTCCTATTGACCCCCAAGAAATCGGCCACATCACTGTAGTTGGGAAGAGTGGCAGAGAGACCAACTATACGAATCATCAGCTGACTGCTTTCCACTTGACGTAAGGTTCTGGCAACAAGAGTCTCGATCACCGAACCTCTATCTTCGTGCAACAAATGGACTTCATCGATGATTAAAAGTCTCACTTTCGATACCATGTCGGTGTCTCCACTTTGCTTTCTAGTAACCACGTCCCATTTTTCAGGAGTGGTGACTATAATCTGGGTGGTGGTCATCTCGAGTTTGGTCAATTGCATGTCCCCTGTCAATTCTCGAACAGTAATTCCTAACCATTTCAATTTTTCAGAGTATTTTTCCACGATTTCAGCTGCCAACGCTTTCAATGGAGCTACATAAACGATTTTGAACTCTTCATAGTCGATTTCCACCGACAAATTTCCATGTTCGTCCACGGTTTCGGTGGTGAATTGGTCGATGGTATGGAGAATCGTGAGCATTGCAACGTCTGTTTTACCGGCCCCTGTGGGAGCACAAACAAGCATGTTCTCGTTGGTATTATAAGCAATTGGAAACACCAAACTCTGCATTTTGTTGAGAGAATGATACTTGTCAAACGTTCCTCTACATAGGAAATCCAAGTCCTGGATCTTGACGAGCTGGTCTTCTGTGATATACTTGTTTTCCTGGGGATTTGGGTACGGTATCACCAACTCTTCGTATGCCGGATAACTGGTTCTTACCGAGCCTGCTGGTAAGGCCACATTTTTTCCGGTAGCAGCAAGAAACTGGTGCACATCCTCTTTCTTGAACACGTGTGGGTACTTACTGGTGGAAGATCTTGGTGCTAGTTTCTGGTTATTCAGTTTTTGCTGATTTTCTATGAGAAGTTGTACTCTTTGTTCGGGAGTCAAAATCACATTTTCTCCAGAAGAATCAGGAGTGTAGTTTGCAATCTCCAGCTTGCTCTGGACAATTTTGGAGATCAAGTCAAACCTTTCAATTCCAAAGACATCAAAAAGCGACGACTGGAGTTCTTCGTCAGATTCAGCACTTAAAACAAGGCTTCTTGCGGCCTGGAAAGTATCTTCACCAATAGAATCACATTCTCTCACAATAGCATCAACAGCACTAACACCCAGTCCGTTTTGGCCAGCTTGTGCAGCTTGCATTACCCAATCAGTAGACACTCCACGAAACTTCAGTATGATATCCTCCACAGGAACTAGACGCTGTTGGTCATTGTCGATATTGGGGATCTTGACGGGTTTCAATTCGAGCCTCGCCAACGCATCCTCTAACGCACCCATGGCCTGCATGTACGATTTGGTGGAATTGACATCGTAGTTGGCCATAGTGGTGTCGCTGGTAGTATGTGCTCTAAAATTTTGGTCGCGCGGCGTATGCAGTCCGCGGTGATTACAGCGAGAAAAAATTTGAGATGCGATGAGAAGTTATAATAGCACCATGGGGAAGAGAGAAAGATCTAACAAGCCTGCCACGCCCAAGAAGGACAAGAGCAGAAAGAGACAGCACGAAGAGACCCACAACAGTGACAGCGAAAGCGAGGAAGATCAACTGAAGTTGATTGACGAAGTTGACGGAGACTTCGATGAGGTTGCACAATTACTTGGAGAAGACATCAAGGATCCAACTGAAAACACAAAAAGCAAGTCCAAAAAAGACGAACAACTCACCGTACCCAAGCCTGAAGTGAAGCAGTCTCAAGAGGAGGACCAAGATGACGAAGATGTCAATTACGACTTCAAAAAAGCAGGCTTCTCGGAGCCTACATTAAAGGCCATCACCGATATGGGATTCGAGAAAATGACTAAAGTTCAAGCCAAGACCATTCCTCCATTATTGGCCGGAAGAGACGTCTTGGGAGCTGCCAAGACCGGGTCCGGTAAAACGCTTGCATTCCTTATTCCTGCCATCGAAATGTTGTACTCTTTAAAATTCAAGCCTAGAAATGGTACTGGAGTTATAGTAATTTCTCCAACCAGAGAGTTGGCTTTGCAAATTTTCGGAGTGGCCAGAGAATTGATGGCCCACCACAGCCAAACGTTTGGTATCGTCATAGGAGGTGCCAACAGAAGACAAGAAGCTGAGAAGTTGCAAAAAGGTGTCAATCTTTTAATCGCAACACCAGGTAGATTATTGGATCATTTACAAAACACCCAGGGATTTGTTTTCAGAAACTTGAAGGCGTTAATCATTGACGAGGCCGACAGAATCTTGGAAATCGGGTTCGAAGAGGAAATGAAACAAATCATCAAGATCTTACCCAATGAAGAAAGACAAACGATGCTTTTCTCTGCTACTCAAACCACCAAAGTGGAAGATTTGGCTAGGATATCCTTGAGACCTGGTCCTTTATACATTAACGTGGTTCCAGAAACCTCCATCTCCACAGCTGATGGGTTGGAACAAGGATACGTTGTGTGTGAGTCTGACAAACGGTTCTTGCTTTTGTTCTCATTTTTGAAGAGAAATGTGAAAAAGAAGATAATTGTGTTTTTGAGTTCATGTAACTGTGTGAAATATTTCGGTGAATTATTGAACTATATCGACTTGCCGGTTTTGGACTTGCATGGTAAGCAAAAGCAACAAAAGAGAACAAACACTTTCTTTGAATTCTGTAACGCCAAACTGGGAATCTTGATCTGTACTGATGTTGCAGCCAGAGGATTAGATATTCCAGCCGTGGATTGGATCATCCAATACGATCCACCAGATGATCCAAGAGACTACATCCACAGAGTAGGAAGAACTGCCAGAGGTACCAAGGGTAAAGGTAAATCTTTGATGTTCTTGTTGCCTTCAGAATTGGGATTCTTGAGATACTTGAAAGCTGCCAATGTTCCCTTAAACGAATACGAATTCCCAACTAATAAAATCGCCAACGTTCAATCACAATTGTCCAAATTGATCAAAAGTAATTACTGGTTGAATCAATCCGCCAAGGATGGCTACAGAGCATACTTACAAGCATATGCATCACATCATTTGAAAACGGTGTATCAAATAGATAAGTTGGATTTGGTGAAGGTGGCTAAGAGTTTTGGGTTCGATGTACCTCCAAAGGTTAATATTACCATAGGAGCCAGTGGAAAGTCTATAGAGAAGAAGCACAAGAAGCAAAGACGTAATTAGGTCAATGGAATGCACGAAACATGGAATAGAGTAGAGTTGGAGTGGTGTGAGATTTACTGTTTGTGGTGGTAATGCCATAACTAGGAGTGATGTATTTTTGATGTTTTGTCTTGTATTTGTAGGCGAAAACTTGTGTGTATGTCCATAGACTACGTTCCAGTGTAATTTGAGTTCGGTAATCGGGTGTTTGCCAACTCATTGTGTGAAGTTCAGATCGCTATTCTTTATTGAATTCGCGTCGCGTCAATTTAGCAATGAGATACCAGGACTTCATGCCTACTTCCAGTGACACGCCCAAACCGCGTAGCGTTGCCAGTGTCCCCGACGACTACGACAAACAGTATGACTTCAATTTGTCACTGACAGGACGGAGCTTCAACCACCAATATTTTACCATGTACCAGGCAAGACTCGACATCCTCAAGAGGAAAGTTGAAGCAGAAGCCATGAAGAAATGGGGCCATGGGACCAAAAGAAGAGACGGTCACGTAATTAAGAAGGTGGAGAAGATCTTGAATATAATGGGAAATGAAATATGCTGGGTGAATGGGACTGTTTACTCAGATATGAATAATAAGTCCAATATCTTCAAAGACGTGGAGAAAGGAACAGACGACGTGCTTCCACAAGTCCCGGACTCGTATAAATCCGATGACTCAGAAGAGTTGATCATGCTTGAAGATGAAAGTGGTAGAGCAGTTCTACACGGAGACGACTTCTTTGCCAACAATATTTTGGTCACTGGTACTGTAATAGCTGTACTTGGAATTGAACTCCAAGCCGGAGTGTTTGAGATTCTAGACGTGGTGTATCCAACCCCCTCCCCCCAAAAGAGCGTGGACAAGCCATCCAAGGGCACCAAAATTGCGTTGGTTTCGGGATTGGAGATCAGTGACGGACCTGAATACGACTTGAAAATCGAGCTCTTGAAAGAATATATTCAAGGCGGTCTTGGAGGTGACACAGAAGCCAGTGACATATCACAGCTAGTCATCGCAGGAAACACAATCAAGGAGGTGGAGTCAGACACGAACGATGATTACCGTACTCTGAATAATTACGGGTCCAAGAATGTTTCCAGATTCAGTGCCCAACGTCTCGAAATGTTCAGCACTTTTATCAATGATGTTGTTGCTACGTGTCAGATACAGGTGATGCCTGGAGCAAGCGATCCCACCGATATCTGTTTACCCCAACAGCCACTCCACCGGTCGTTTTTCTTGGGCAGTAAACGATTTGTTGGAGGTAACATCAGGTCGTTAACTAATCCAGCGTGGCTCGAAATTGACGGGGTCCGGTTGCTCGGGACATCAGGTCAAAATGTCAACGATATTAAGAGATATTTACGCGCTGATAAGGCCAGTGACGATGACACTGTGCTTGAAATCATGGAATCGAACTTAAAATGGCAAATAATTGCTCCCACGGCTCCAGATACACTTTATTGCTACCCATTTGATAACCGTGACCCATTTACATTAAGAGACGAAACCCCCAAAGTATACTTTGTGGGAAATCAACAGAGGTTTGGCACCAGAAACGTCACCATTGGCAACCAGCAAGTGACAATAATCAGTATACCGAAATACAGTGAAAGTGGCCAGGTAGTAATATTAGACACCAACACTTTAGAGGCAGAGGTGGTTACTATAATATAGGGCACTTGGCCAGGTACAGCACAAGTTAGCTAGGTGTTGATGCGAAAGTGTGTTGATGCTAATGTGTGTCGATGCTAATGTGTGTTGATGCCAGTGAACGTATATCACGGCATGAGCCACCAGCATGACATCATGGTGAGAAATGTTCGGCTCCAAATAATCTCAAATAATCTCAATTTCGTTCTCAATTTCAATCTCAATCTCAATCTCAAAGCTGTGCCTGAGGTGGCATCGAGTTGCATGGGAGGGAATATTTGACGTTGATGACAAAAAAACCACTAGCCCCACATCCCTACCACCTCCTGTAGTAATATACACCTCTCTACCATCCGCAACATATGTAGCTGCACATCTTCAACAATAGCACTAGCCTAATTAGACTTCTATTTTTGTCGTGCGCGGGTAACTCGCACATTCAGGGAGTAAAAAATACAAGTAAAATTCTCAGTCATATATTTTGGACAAAGGACACCGAACATCCATTCACTTTTTGATCAATTCAATCCTTTATATCAATTCCATTGAGTATACACATCGACTTCATCCTCGTGAACCCCCTTGCCATTTCCTCCCGGCTTCACTAGTTTCTAGTTTAATTATCATTCGCCTCCCCCACATCCAATTTGTCCGGTTGGTACCAGCTCAATTTTTGTGTCCACGTAAACTTACTTACATACAATCATATAAATCCTTGGTATCCGGTTTTGCAAAATGAGTGGAAGTGACTCAAGAGAGTATTTGAACATTCCCACAACTGGGTCTTCTTCCAGCTCTGCTCAGAAGAAGAAAAACTTACATATTGCTCATAGAAGGTCTCCCAGTGAGCTCACCAACTTGATGGTTGAGCAGTATAACCTTCAGCGTCAGTTGGAGGCCGTGCAAGCGCAACAGAAGCAATTGATGCAACAGCAGCAACAACAGCAACAATTCAATTATGGGAATAGGAATAATCAACCTGACTTGGCTCCTCCACAAAATTACAGAGGCCATTCCCGCTCATCCTCCGTTAACTCTAGCCCAAACCCAAGTCAAGGCCCCGGTCAGGGTCACCGTAGAACCGGCTCCAATTCCGGCAATCCGGCTCAAGGCCACAACAGAAGACATTCTTTGGGCTTAAACGAAGCCATAAAAGCCGCTGCAAATCAAAGACAATCAAACCTCAGTTCCTTGAGCCCTTCATCAAGTACCCGTCAAACAAATAACTCCAGCCCTTCGCAAGACTCAAGTGATACTATAAGCTCATTTAAATTCCCTCCCAATTCTAGTGATACTGAGCCTCTGTTGCTCAGCTCTTCCCCCACCAACTCCCATTCGAGATCGAGATCGTTGGCTTATGGACAGCCTTCGTTCGAATTTCCTCCAGAAAAGAGCTCGTTCTTGCCTCCTACCCCAAACTTTAATATCAGCCACAGCCCTGACAGAAATCTGGGCCACAAGAGAATGGGTTCTCACTACAGATCCAACTCAAGGAACTACGACAACAATTCCAACATCAATTCCAATTGGAGATCCCAGCAACATCAAAGACAAGGGTCTCTGTTGGAACCCCCACAGCCATTTGTTCCCGGTCACAGACCTCGTAACAGCTCATATGGAGGTGGAAATTCCGTTTCTTCGTTATCTCAATTTCTTCCAAACCAAAATGGCATGAACAACCAAAACAATGCCAATGGAAGAAAGTCGCTATTCGCTCCCTACTTGCCTCAATCCTCATTGCCTGACTTGATCAATGACGGAAGATTGGTCACTGGAACTTTAAGAGTCAACAAAAAGAATCGGTCCGATGCATACGTTTCCACAGATGGTTTATTGGATGCAGACATCTTCATTTGTGGATCCAAAGACCGTAACAGAGCCCTCGAAGGAGACTTTGTAGCCGTGGAATTGTTGGTGGTGGACGAAGTTTGGGACTCTAAAAAAGAAAAGGAAGAGAAGAAAAGAAGAAAAGACAATCATTATCCAAAAGCCGCTTCTGTGTTGAATGACGACATCAACAATGATGCCACTTCATACACATCAAATGTTAGCGACGCCAATAAACTGGAAAGCAACGATAAAGGCCTTGCAAGACGTGGATCCTTGAAACAGAGGCCAACAATGAAGAAAAACGACGATGTGGAAGTCGAGGGACAATCCCTTCTTTTGGTTGAAGAAGAAGAAATCAATGATGACGTGAAGCCTTTGTATGCGGGACATGTGGTGGCTGTGGTTGATAGAATCGGTAATCAACTTTTTGCTGGAACTTTAGGTTTATTGAGACCTGCTCAAGCTGCCCAAGCTGCCAGGGATAAGAAAGATGGCAAAGAATCTTCAGTACAAACACCAAAGGTTCCAAAAATTGTTTGGTTCAAACCCACAGACAAGAAAGTGCCATTGATTGCTATTCCTACAGAACAAGCTCCTAAAGACTTTGTGGAAAACCACGAGAAGTACGCTCAGGACTTATTCATTGCCACCATAAAAAGATGGCCCATCACATCCTTGCATCCTTTCGGGACTTTGATTAACAGATTGGGTAAAATTGAAGGCCCCGAAACTGAAATCGATGCCATCTTGAGAGACAACAACTTCATGTGTGACGAGTATCCCGTGGACGATGAAGATAGAGCATTACTTGACTCTGCTCTCAGCCAATTGCCTGCCGCAGAAGATGAGTTTGAGAATCCAAACAGAACTCAATACTTCTTCGACTACATCATCTCATTCTCTCAGAACAATCAGTTTGTTGACCATGCGTTACACGTCAAGAGATTATCTGACACAAAGATCGAATTGGGTTTCCATGTTTCTGATGTTACATACTTCATCGAGTCAGGTTCCATACTTGATAGAAAAGCTAAGAAGAGATCTTCTTCTGTCTTTTTGCCTCAAAAGGTGGCACACTTGTTCCCAGACGAAGTCAATGACATTCTATCATTCAAGGAAAATGAGAAGAACTTGGCGGTCTCCGTTGTGTTTGAGATCGATACTTTGAACTTTGAAGTGGAGGACTTGTACATTCATGAATCTGTGATTGTTCCTAAACAAAAGATTGATTACGATTCTGTGGACGCTATCCTCTCTGGAAAAACCGTGGAGTCCATCTCGTCAGCCACCTCTGATTATGTCAAGACATTCAATCTCATTGCCAAAGAGTTCCGTCGCCAAAGACTCAATGACAAAGATTTGGATATAGTACCAAACTTAACATTGTTGGATCGTTTGGATGACGAGAGAGTTCGTTTAGATTTGAACATTTTCAAGGATTCTCGTACTTACGATATCATCACTGAAATATCCCACAAGGTCAATAGTGCCATTGCAGCCAAGGTCCACGCTGGATTAGGTGAAAAGGCTTTGTTGCGTCGTCATCCATTGCCAACTCTTCTGAAAATGGAGACGTTTGTCAGAAAGGCCACCAATTTGGGTTTCAAGATTGATACTACTGATTCTGCTACCCTTCAAAGATCTATTTTATCGATTGAAGATCCTATCAAGAGACAATGTGTGGAAACTTTGTTGTACAAGTGTATGAACAGAGGTAAATACTATATCGCTGGCAAACAAGACCCAGACAGTTATAGTCATTACTACTTCAACTTGCCATTATACACTCATTTCACAGCACCTTTAAGGAGATACGCCGATGTTGTTGTCCACCGTCAACTCAAGTCGCTCATTACTGACCGTTATGACTTTGTGAAAACTCAAGATCTAGAATCGTTGAAATCAATTGCTGATTATTGTAATTTCAAGAAGGATTGTGCTAATAATGCCCAGGAACAAGCCATCCACTTGTTGTTATCCCAAACGATCAACGGCTTGAGTAAAGATGCTGGTCAATTATTGTGCATGGGAACAGTCGTTCAAGTTTATGAATCCTCGTTTGACGTGTTCATCCCCGAATTTGGTGTGGAGAAGAGAGTTCATGGAGACCAACTTCCTCTTGTCAAGGCTGAATTCGACAAAGAGCGTCGTGTATTAGAATTGTTCTGGGAGGAAGGAGTTGACTCTGCTACGTACGTCCCTCCTGACGAGCAATCTCTATTGTCATACAGATCTTCTATCAAGAACAAGTACAGGACGTCTTCATCAGAGGCTGCTAAACTACAAAGACAGTCTAGTTCCAGAAAACCTGATGGAGATGACATACTTGAAAAATTGGCACTGCTCAACCTCGAACCTCCTGCATTACCTCAACCCAAATCAGAAGATGCAGAAAACTACTTGGCGCCATATCTCCAGGGTCTTCATTTGTCTAGGGAAGGTGACTACAGAATCCAGGAGATAAGAGAGTTGACACAAGTTCCAGTGTTAATCAGAGCCGAAATTGGAATGGCACTTCCTTGTCTCACCGTCAGAGTGCTTAATCCATTTGCCTAGTACATTACTCATTCTCAAGCATACGAATTATGATGGTCCATATTCATAGTTTACAATACATATTATATTGGTCAAAAAATGCGATTGCGAAAAGATTGAAAATTTTAGCTTAGAACCAGAGTCAGGTAATTGCATTTGAATATGTCAACGCAAGAAAGTTCACAGAGTACGAACGGGACAGAAGTTAACGGACATAAGAGAAATGGTGAAGACCAACCCAAGTCCGTGATACCCTTGAAAAAGCATAAATTATTGGAAGTGGAAGAGTCCATACCCTCATCATCGTATGGCACTCCTTTACAAACCAGAGTTGCATCTCCATGTACATTGAACCCTCCTATTGACAGTGACGGGTTATCATGGCCTTCCTTGGGTGCTAGAGGTAGGATTGAACAATCGGAAACCGAAGCTAAAGCCAGAGAATCACGTATAGCTGAAGCTGTAAAGACAATTCTCCATGAATTGGGTGAGGATGTCAATAGAGAAGGTTTGATTGAAACACCTGAAAGATATGCTAGAGCCATGTTATACTTCACCAAGGGATACGAGGATAATATCAGAGATGTTATCAAGAGAGCAGTTTTCGAAGAAAATCATGACGAAATGGTTATCGTTAGAGACATTGAAATCTATTCATTGTGTGAGCATCATCTCGTACCATTCTTCGGAAAGGCCCACATAGGCTATATCCCCAATAAAAGGGTATTGGGATTATCCAAACTTGCCAGGTTAGCTGAAATGTATGCTAGAAGATTCCAAGTGCAAGAAAGATTGACCAAACAAATCGCTATGGCATTAAGTGAAATGTTAAAACCAAGGGGTGTTGCAGTTGTTATTGAAGCAACCCATATGTGTATGGTAAGTCGTGGTGTACAGAAAACTGGAAGTAGTACCACCACCAGCTGCATGCTTGGTTGTTTCAGGGAACAACAAAAAACAAGGGAAGAGTTCCTCACCCTACTTGGAAGACGCTAGATTATTTCACTTCACAGTTGCCCATGGCTTTAAAAACGCAATATTATTAGACAAGACTTCAACAATGTCTCCATCTCATGACGTTATGACTCTCAACATCATACTTACATAGTCAAGTGAATTGAATACTTTATGGATTAAATTTGGTTGGCCAATGCTTTGGCCAATGCGAGAATTTCGTAATCGTCTCCGTACTGTCCGAAGATTTGCACACCCAGAGTAGATTTGTGGTCGTGTGCGTCCTTTGTTGGTATGCTTATGGTGGGGAGTCCTGCCAATGACATGGGAGTCGTGAGAATGTCATTGGTATACGATTCCAAGATGTTGGCTTTCTCTTTCTGTAACGCGTCGCTGATTCTCAAAGGATCGCTTATGGACGTGGGACAAAGAAGGAAGTCACATGACTGTGGGCTATTGAGATGAGACTGTGATCCCACCAAAAGGTTGGGTAAGTAAAAGATGTGATTGAATTGGTGCACGAGTTTTTCACGTAGTTGTGTGGCCTTCTGGTAGTGATCACCGGCCTCAGAAGAGATCGTGTAGTTGCCAAGAATGATACGCCTTTGTACCTCTGGTCCTAGCCCCATGGTTCTTTTGTACTTCAAGGCATCCTCTGGCGTCAAACATTGGTCATTTTCGGCACTGTGGCTCTGGCCATCGTGGTGCCCGTTGTGGTACGGGACGTCGCCGTAGCGCACACCATCGTACCGCGAGAGATTGGACGCAGCCTCCGCAGTGGCAATGGTATAGTACGCAGCCAACAGCTTATCGATCGACGGTACAGAAACCTCCACCACCTGATGGCCCATATCCACAAGAGCACCAGCAACACGCTCGACTTTGTGTCTTGCAGTTTCTGTCAATTCGTTTACAATTAGCTCTTTTGGAATTCCAATCACAAAAGTCCCATTACGGGCATTGTTCCTTTTCGCAACCATTTTTTTGATATCAGAGCGTGTGGGTACCGGCAACGAAGTTGGGTCTTTGGGGTCGTGTTGATCGATGACGCTAAACACTTTGTGTACGGTGTCGATGTCCCTTGCAATTACGCCCACAGTGTCGAGTGTTTGGGCGTACGGGATCACTCCCCATCTGGAAACTCGGCCGTAGGAAGGCTTGAATCCATACACTCCACAGTTACTGGCAGGAAACCGGATCGATCCACCAGTATCTGTGCCCAAGGAAAAGTCCACTAGCTCAGCAGCCACAGAAGCTGCACTTCCACCAGAAGAGCCACCAGTGACGTGGTCCTCGTGGGAGAATAGTGGGTTTACAGCGGGGCCGTAGAACGAATTTGTATTATAGGAGCCCATTCCGAACTCGTCGAGATTGGTTTTCCCAGCCACCACGTACCCAGTATCTTCAAGGAGCTTCACCACGCTTGCGGTGAGTGGGCTGTCAAATTTGGAAAGGATACGGGAAGCACTAGTAGTAGGTCCCTCAGTGAGAATATTGTCTTTGGCAGAAAAGGTTTTTGCACCTGACCCCACGTCAATTGTGTTTCTGTGTATGAAAGCATTCCATGTATCTGGTGTAGTTGAGTGTAGCCGCACAAGTCGGCGTTTTATCACCGTTTCAATGGCCTTTGATCGTATGATGCTCATGATTCACCACACAAATGCGAAAATTTTCATTAACAATCCTTAAGTATCACCCTCAGTAAAACCCATGTCAGGATTACAGGTATTTACCGATAAACGGAAGAGCAATTTGGCTTATTCCAATAATTTGAAGGTCAGTATTGCGTCTGCAGTTTTCCAGCCAAAATTGGCCATCAACTCCGAAGATGACTCATCCCTCAAGTTGAGTGATAAGACAGGATTCGAGTTGATCGAACCCAACGCTATTGTCAAATACCTTGCAAATGACTTTGAAGACAGCGATGTCGTCACCAAGGAGCAAACCGTGCTCTACGATGCTTTGAAAGGTGACAAAAAGGATGTCATCATCAAGTTCATTAACGAAGAGTCTTCTCCATTCTCAAAGCCAGAACCTTCTTCTGCACAGATCATATTGTTCTCTTCCTTATACCCCTTTTTGAAGGACGAATCCACCGACGGATCCTCCAAGTTGAGTGTTTGGGCTGGCGAATTCAGTAAACTCGAAGGAGTTTCCAAGGGTGTCGAAGTTGCTTCCTCAGTCACCAAAGTTGAAAGAACCAAACAAGAAAACACCGGTGTTCAGAACGTCAAAGCTGGTTTCACCGTTAAGCCAAACAGTGAAAGCATTCTTCCAAAAGAAAACGAGAGAAACATCTTGATTACTTCTTCTTTGCCATACGTCAATAACGTTCCTCACTTAGGAAACATTGTGGGTTCAGTCTTATCAGCTGATATCTACGCTCGTTACACCAAGGCCAGAAACTACAACTCGTTGTACATCTGTGGTACTGACGAATACGGTACTGCTACCGAAACAAAGGCTTTGGAAGAGAAAGTCAGTCCTAGAGAATTGTGCGACAAATATAACGCCCTTCACACCGAAATCTATGAATGGTTTGATATCGGATTCGATTACTTCGGAAGAAGTGCCACCGAGTTACAAACCGAGATCGCCCAGGACATCTTCTTGAAGTTGTACGAAAACGGGTTCTTGGAAGAGAAAACCACCACCCAATTATACTGTGAACAACACAAGTCTTTCTTGGCCGATAGATTCGTGGAAGGTACATGTCCTAAATGTAACTACGATGACGCCAGAGGTGATCAGTGTGACAAGTGTGGACAATTATTGGACCCATTCGAGTTGATTGATCCTCACTGTAAAGTCGATAATGCTACCCCAGTTCCAAGAGATTCAACTCACATTTACCTTAAGTTGAACGATTTGGAGGCACCATTGAAAGTGTGGGTCGAAGAAGCTTCCGAAAAGGGTAACTGGTCCAAGAACACCAAGACCATCACCCAAAATTGGTTGAAGCAAGGTTTAGAGCCAAGATGTATCACCAGAGACTTGGTATGGGGTACGCCAGTTCCTTTGGAAAAGTTCAAAGAAAAAGTGCTTTACGTGTGGTTCGATGCCCCTATTGGGTACGTTTCCATCACTGCAAACTACTTCAATAAACTTGGTAGTGTTGACAACTGGAAGAAATGGTGGAAAAACCCAGAAAATGTGGACTTATACCAATTCATGGGTAAAGACAATGTTCCATTCCACTCAGTGGTCAACCCAGCTTCCTTGATTGGTACCAAGGAACCTTGGACTAAGCCATTCCACATCTCCACCACCGAGTTCTTGCAATACGAAGGAGGTAAGTTTTCCAAATCCAGAGGTGTAGGAGTGTTCGGAAATAATGCTAAAGATACTGGAATTCCTGCTGCTGTATGGAGATACTACTTGGCTTCCATCAGACCCGAAACTGGAGACTCGCAATTCTCGTGGGCCGACTTCGTGGCCAAGAATAACTCTGAATTATTGGCCAACTTGGGTAACTTCGTCAACAGAATCGTCAAGTTCGTGGTTGCAAAATATAATGGAGTTGTTCCAGAATTCGATTACAAGCATGTCGAAGGGTTCAAAGCCTTTGAAGATGACGTTAACTCATTGTTGAAATCATACATCGAAGCTATGGAAGGATGTTTCGAACGTAGAGGTTTAGAACTTGCCATGGCTATTTCTGCTCGTGGTAATCAATTCTTACAAGAAAACAAATTGGACAACAGCTTGTATGAAAACTCGCCTGCTAAGTCTGATGCCGTTGTCGCTGCAGGATTGAACTTGATCTACTTAGTTGCTTCAGTTGTTGGGCCATTCATTCCTGAAACCAGTAAACAAATCTATGAGATTTTGAATGCTCCAGCATTGACTATTCCCGATAAATTTGAAACGGTTTTACTTGCTGGTCACTGTATTGGTAAGCCACAATACTTGTTCAAGAGGATTGACGAAAAGAAGATCGATGAGTGGAGATCTTTATACGGTGGTAAACAAGTCGTTTAGAGTCAGTATTAATAAATTCGTATATCTTAGCATCAATATTGGTCCGAGAATGCGCTCCGAAAAACTCCGAACTGAAGAAAGCAGCGTCGTGTACACCAGCGTGTACCAGCACACGAAGCGATACAATGTGGTAGTGGATACGCGTTATCAGAGGGCATCGAAGTAGCAGATCACCAAAGTGGGGGTTGGTGGGGAACGAATCATATACCAAAACCCCACCTTCATTTTCCATAGTAGTGATAAAAGTCAACGGCCCTATGAAGCACCCACGTTGTAAATCCATAACTAAATGATGTCCGTGACACTTGGATGTTAGGAGCCACAATGTAAAAATAACGTTTGCACCATTATTGATCCGAAACACTCCAGGTGCCCCGGGACTGATAATGCGTTCCCCACAAAATAGTATAAAAGGGCATTTAATCCCCCGAACTTAAATTAATTGAATGTCAGCATTAGCTTCTAAAGGTGTGGTTGGATTGTTGAGTGGATTATCGGTTCCCCCCTTGTTGACCAAGTTGGTTCTTGAGCCCTACTTTATCGATTCGAAATTCTCCGAAATTGATGATATAAAACACGATATCGACTACATTGGCTGGCATGTGAGAAACCTCGAGGAGATCAAGGGCTTCAAAGACGAAGAGATATATACTCCTGTGAGCTATTTCCAGGGAAGGTATTAGAGCCGTGGACGAATGTGAGAATGTAGAAACTAACACTACTTTACCCGGCAGTTTACGGATAGCTTATAGACCCACAGGGTATTTAATGATGTAGTGAATCTAATGATTAGCGTACTGGGCGTAGATTCGTGGCGACTTGTGGAGCTACACTATAACACATACGTGATTGTGTTGGAGGCATGTGCAGCTCAATTGGTACTACCGTGTTGGAACATGTGTAAACTAACGGTGCTGTCGTATTTTACATTGATTGCACATTTCTCAAATTGAACGTGAAAATCGCAAAATCTATTTTTCTATGAATTGATAAGTTTTCACGAACAGACACAGTGAATACATAGTGACCGCAACGTGACTGTAAAACTTGTTGTGACCACATCGTGACCGTAAAACTTGTATATTACTATGGACACGATCAACAAAAGATCTGATTGTTTCCCTTCCCTTATACTACACGAATTAATTCGACACGCTTAACTGGCTACAACAAGACCTGCGATGTCATGATTAGCAAAATAATGATAGACATGCAGTTCAAATCCAGCTCAAAGATACCTATACAATCGACTCCTAATCCCTGAAGCCTCCTCTTCCTCTGAACATTCCTCTTCCACGGAATCCAGGCCCCCTGCCTCTTCCTCTTCCTCTGAAACCTCCTCTAAAGCCTCCTCTTCCATTAACATGTCCCTCATGTGCAGCCTGGCCACCAAGAGCACCTCTACCAAACTGTCTTCCTTCTCTGAAACCTGGATCCAAGTCTATTTCGAGGGTTTGTCCGTCCAATACTGTTCCTTTCAAGTATTTTATGGCATCCAAGGATCCTTGCTCTTCCTTGAATATCACGAAACAAAACCCACAGGGCGTATACTTGTTTCTGTCCAACCCCATTATGATTCTGTCGATGCTTCCACACTTGACGAATAACTCGAATAACTGTTCTTCGGTGGTGAAATTGGACAAGTTTCCCACGTAAACGGTTTTTGAATGCACAGCTTTTTGAAGGTCATCGAAATTCTGTCTCCTGATGGCCTTCTTGATGAGATACGATGATGGCTTGTCTAGCCTGTCAGCCGAATGTTGGTATGTTTCTTGTAGAAGTTCCATTACTATTTTTTTGAGTTGTCGCGATATTCTTTAGATTGATTTTGCATCTGGATCATACCACTTATGTTTAGGAATGTGTTCAAAACGGGAATAAGGGCCTCGTATGACGTTCTGAATAACCCGTCGTTTGTATCGGAGCCGTGGCATGTGTACCCGGCCAAACACTCCCAGTCCGGGAAATTAGCGTCGGTGTTCATCTTTGACAAAACCAAATTCGAGGCTTCGGTTACCAGATTGTGTTCTACCATGTCCAACACCAAAAATCCCAAGGCCATAATTGCAGAAACTTACGAGTTGATAAAAGTTGAGGTGGGGAAGTTGGCCCAGCTTCGCCACCCTCAAATCCTTACCGTTTACGAGGTGCTAGAAGAAACCAAGCTGAAGTTCCTATTCGCTACTGAGCCGGTGGTGGATAATTTATTGACGGTGAATTTCCTGCAGAAACTTGACGAGTTGAGTATTCAGAAAGGACTCTTGGAATTGTGCAAGGGTGTACAATTTCTACACAACTTCGGGTCCATCATCCACCTCAATCTACAACCAAGCTCGGTATTCATCAACCAACAAGGCGACTGGAAATTAGCTGGGTTCAGATTCTTCCAGGATTTGAATGAGGTTGCACCTCAAGAAAGAGATAACTTCTACATCATGAATAACACCTCGATAATTCCGTTCATGAACGTAAACTTGAATTTCGCACCTCCGGAGTTGGTGGTGGATAACAGTCTGAAACTCGACTTTGCCAATGATATATGGTCACTTGGATGTCTCATCTTCTATATATACAACCACGGTGAGCATTTGATCAATTGCTTCGAGTCATCCAGCATTTCGGAATTCAAAGCCGAGTTCAGAAAATTCGAATCCAAATTCTACAACCACAGAGTGTCAGATTTAAAGTATGTCTTAAAACAAGTTCCAGATAAGTTGTATTCCATCTTCCCTTCTGTTCTCGCGAGAGTTCCCTCAGATAGAATGACGATTGACCAGGTGATCGACTCCGACTATTTCAACTCGAGCTTGATCAAGGCCATGTGGTTTGTGGATGAGTTTCAAACCAAAGCCTTGGATGAGAGAACCACGTTCTTGAAAGGGCTTTTGGAAACCTCTGAGAACAAGATCTTCTTGGATCACTTTCCTCAGAGCTTCAAAACAAACAAGCTCCTTCCGTTACTTTCAGACTTCATACGAGCAGAAGTTAGAATTGGCCGAGATTCAGACACAGATTTGCGAGTGGATGGATTGAGTGCAGCTTTAGAAATCGTGCTAAGAATTGGATCTGGGCTTTCCAATCTTTCATTCCGTGATCGTATATACGAGCCCCTCTTTCTACCACAAGGGAAGAAGAAAGATCGGGTGGATTACTTTGATAAACTTTTGAACTACTCTGTAAAGGTTAGATTGGTGTTGGTGGAAAATCTAGAGATTTTGATCGAAAAGCTTAACGACAAGGACTTCGTGGATATCGTCAAGCAGTCTAGTTCCTTGATGCTCACATTACCCTCCAATGAGCTGCAATACAAAGCTGAGCAAATCAAGGCCCAAGATCACTTCCTCGATAAAATCCATTTATTTATTGACAAGTTTGATTTCCCGTATATCAAGAACACATTCTTCCCACTTCTTTGTCAAGTGTTCAAGACTACGAGTGTTCTCTCGACCAAGATTACCACCATCACCGTATTTGGACGGATAATCGACAAGAATATCATCGATAAGATAATTGTCAATGAGCAGCTTTTGCCGATATTCCAAAACCTCAAAAGTAGAGACAAACGAATTGTTAGTTCCATGTTGGTATTCCTCACCAAACTTTCAAAAGATTCTCATGTTCTGCTCAGCATAGACACCATAGTGGAGTCGATTTTGCCCACGTGCTTTAAGTTGGTGTTTGGATGTCAAGATTGTACGAAAACCGAGTTTAAATCTTACATGAAACTGATAGATCAAATTCAGAAGTTTTTGGTGGAGCTGAGAGTTTCTGAGTTACCCACAACAGTAGATAGACCTCAGGCACAGGATTCGTCCAATTTCGATTCTTTAATCTCGTCACAGGCCATAAACACCAACACTAAAGATAGTCTTGTTAGTGGACCGCAAGCGTCAGTCATGACTCCCGGACCTATTCGTCCATCACGGTCATCCCAGGCTTCAGCAACAGCTGCTCAAGCTCGCCCCAACGTTGGAATTCTGTCTAGCAGGACTTCTACTGCATCCAGGTCACAATCAACTCCTGTTCTCCAACCAAAGACACAATCAACGCCTGTTCTCCAGCCAAAGAGACATGTTCAACCGTTAAGACTAGGATCTGAAGCTTCAGCTACCAAACCAAAAACCCTCAATTTTGGTGCCACTTCTGACAAGACTAACAAACCATCTTCGAGTCTACTTAATACTCTAGAGGGAACGTTCACGAAAGATCAAGATGACTTTCTGGACTTTCAATCTGCAACTCCAACGATCTCCAAAACTCCCGTCATAAACAATACCAGAGTGTCAACGCCCACAAACTTCAAGCCTTTGGTACCGAACCAGCCTCCCGGGTTTGATACCGTTCTCATTCCTCAGTCAACCGGTAAATCTACAGGCTCAAATGGTACTAGTCTTTCCGTCAATGGGACCGGCAATGGCAATGGCACTAATGACTTGCTCGACTTTCTTTGATTCATCACCAAAGATTTATGAGTACTATATTCTACTACACATCACACAAATTATATAGAATTAATCAAGACACCTGGTCTACTTGAACTGAAAATTTCTCTTTCTTCTCTGTGGTGTTATTCGATCCAGTATCGGGACTAGGACTACTCACTTCAACACCTTCATGGACAGTTGGAGGAGGAGGCTTCTTAAGAACAATGGCTTTAAATAATAAGGAGATTGACTTTCTTCCATCCCATATTGGCAACAAAATAATCACTATAGAAGCAAACATACCCCATAAGAACATCACCACGATCCAACCTCTGAAGAATGTTTTACTGAACACATACTTGGAACCGTATAATGGTAGTGGGAAAAGAATCAAAAAGAAAAGAACGAAAAGTACAGTGAAGAAGAATCCAATCTTGGTCTTTTGTCTCAATTCTTTGTCCAATCTCATTCTTTCCTCCAATAATGCATTGGTAGCATCTTCGTTACTGAACACGTTGCTGAGCCCGTGCTCTTTGTTGAAATCCGAATTGTCGTCTTGCTTGATTTCAAGCCATTTGTCCCAATCAAAATTTGCAGGCTTTATCCAAGTCAAAATTGGTAATAGTAAGAACGGGAGCCCAATGGCCATGGTGTTTCCTGCAGCCAAAGCTTCATTGGTAGACAAAGTTGCCAAGGTCACTTTACCAGATTGGGAAACCGTGTATCCCATCCATACAGCAATAGAAATTAAAGATGAAAGAATGGTACCTGTGGTATAAGCAAAACCAGAGAACTGTTTCCAGAATAAAGTAAAGATAATTGGAGCCACATTCACATTAACAATGATACCAGAAGCAGTGGTGATGAAACTGACGTCGAAACCAGCATGCGCTAAACCAATTCCAAGTCCAACTGTGAAGATACCAAATGCGATGACACAAGCATGGGACACCATAATCAACTTCTTACCTTTGGCTTCAGGATTGTAGTAAGCCTTGTACATATCGTGAGTGACCATGGCAGAAATGGCGATTGTTTCTGAGGAAAAAGCAGCAGTGACGGCCATGAATACCATGGTCAAAATCATCGCAACTCCAGACTTGCCCATAAGGGTTTCTGCTGCAAAAGGCAAAACCAAACCGGCACCAACTTGCTCTGAAGTCATCAAGTTTGGATATGTTGGGAACGCAGGGTGAGTTTCCAAAGCGGCACAAAGCAATCCCATAGTTGTCGAAAGACAGAAAGGAAGGGCAAACCAACACAATCCACCCAAAATGTAACCAGAAACCAAAGTTTTGTGGTCAGCAGCAATGGCTTTTTGGAACAATTGCGAGTCAACAGCAGCAGCCCAACCAGCACCGAAAAGAACCAATCCGAACAATCCACCTTGGACGGAGTTGAATGTCAATAAAGAGCCGTCGTGGTTTCCTGGAACCGGGCGTCTTTCACTCGTTTCTTTAAGAAGGTCGAAAAGAACGCCTGGAGATCCAACCAACTCGTTGGTGGTGTAACAATTGAACATAAGAGTCAAAAGAATAGCGTAGATGATGACTGTGTGGGTCCAATCCGTCAAAAACGTGGCCTTAATACCTCCCATCAACGTATAGATGATGACACCAATTGGGAAAAGCACAACGGATGCATCTCTGTTAACACCGGTAATATTGGCGAAGATAGAAGAACCGTTGATAAGTAGATTGGTGGTATAACAAACCATCTGGATGACTGAGTAGATCAAGGCCGTTATATGAGTAGTTTTACCGAACCTGGTTCTGACAATTTCTTGGTAGGTGTGACACGAAGGAGCTTTCTTCTTCATCTCTAGAGCCAAGGTTGAAAAGATGATGATTTGAACACAGGCACCAGCCCCATACCAATAAGCAGCAGAAACACCATATTTGTAAGCCTCGGTGCACGATAAAAGTAAAGTACTACCGATTGTCCATGAAGAAACAACTGCACTTGCAACCAAACCGGATTTAATACTTCTTTTTGCAGTCATAAGCATTTCAGAGTCTTGAAATTCGTTCATATATTTAGTAAGAATCTTGGTTATACCGACCATGAGGACAGCAAAAGCAAACCCAACCCCCACGATCATACCATAACCAACATCTGTTCCGAAGACTTGACCATCAGCTCTGGTCATTATGTATACAGAGAATAAAACCAAAAGCCTAAAACTTTATTCCAATTATAACAATATATACGTGTATCATGTGCATTCGATAATCGAATGTGATGATAGAAGCCCCGTTGCTGGCGAAGAATGCCCATGGCCATCACTGTAACGTTATCAGAAGATTATCACCGTGGCCCAAATAGGGAAGCTTCCGACGTGGCGGAACTTCCCCATTTTACCCCTGGGGTTATGTGCCGGTTGCAAATTCGCATTAAAATGCAACAGATAAGAAGTGCCCTGGTTCGCCCACACCGTATTTGAGCGACGATTGGGGGAGAGACGGGGTGGGCACAGGTCAGTCCTGATTGAGGGGGTATCTGGGGTGTGTGGCTTGCAGCTGAGCATGTGGCCTTGGGATGTGAGGACGTTGCGGAGATCAGTGGGGTGTTTACCGTACAATCGCTAATCGCGACTTTCTTATCTATAGCTTGTTTATTGAAACTAAGTTAGGAGTTGATTTCGTCGAGGGCTCTTCTGGCCAGCTTGATGTTCTCCAAGGCGGTGGGCATATCACTATGTAAACAGAATGAAATAGGGGCGTCGCCGAAATTAAGATTGATATGGTTTCCGTCAGTATCAATGATTTGATCGGTGAGACAAGCTCTTTTCACGCAATTGTAGATATCTTCTGGAGTTCTGGCAGCTTTTGGACCAGCCTGAATTTTTACGAGAGCTCCTTCAGGAGAGTAGTGTAAGTCGGGGTAGACCTCTTGGAGGAAGTCTTGGTCCACTTCCGAGGCCACCTCCAAGTAATGGGCACTTTTACTAGCAACAACCGGCAATCCAAAAACTTTTGCAGCCTTAAAAACAGCCCTTTTGATATCATCATCTCTTTGCATGTAGAAGTATAATTCTCCGTGAGGCTTGATATGAGTCATGGTAACTCCCTCGGCATCACACATGGCTTTCAAGGCACCCACCTGGAACAACACCATCGTGTACATATCGTCTGGGGCAATCAAAAAAACTCTTCTTCCGAAGCCCTCTTTATCAGGTAATCCTGGGTGGGCACCAACTGCCACGTTGTATTTTTTGGCCAATTGCACGGTTTTAAGCATGGTCAGAGGATCTGATGCATGGCCTCCACAGGCGATGTTGGCCCTGTCAATCAATGGCATGATCTCCTCGTCGGGCCCCATTCTCCACGGACCGAAACCTTCTCCCATATCGCAGTTTATTTCGTATCTGGGGAGAAACTTCTTATTGAAGTGAGCACTACCTTTGAGGGATTCTGGGGTGTTTGCAGAGGGGATTTTGTCGAAAGATTCTGGCATTTGAGACAATTTTGGGAAGTGTCAGGAAATTGCAAGTGATCTTGATTTAGTTTTTATAAATTGCAAACCGGCCAGATAACAAATCGGTCCCAGTGCCCGAAGGCCATTGTGAGCGTGTTCAATGACAATTGTTATCAGTTGCCAAAACACCCTCCATATCGGGACAATCACATATGATAGGAATCCACTTTGGCAATTTAACCGATAGCACGCCTTTGCCGACGTCCTGAAAGGAATTGTGTTCCTTGTGGGGATTTCCGTCCGGAATTTGATGTTCGAGTTCGACCACCTATCGATATCGATATCTTTGTCCCTGACAATATGCAGGCCCGGTGATCTGAAATCAGGTTGGTTTATTTGAACTAGGGGCCGAATTTTTTGTTATTCTCTATCACTTCCGATGTCTTCGTTTGGAGATTTGAAGAGAGTTTTAATTGCCAATCGTGGTGAAATTGCTTGTAGAATCATCAGATGCTGTAAACAAAATAATCTACACACCATTGCCGTTTTTTGTAACGAAGATGGGGATGCTATGCACGTGAAAGAGGCTGATGAGTCTCATATCTTGCCTGGAACTGGTGCTACTGCTTACATTAACATCGAACAAGTCGTTAAGGTTGCCATTGAGTCAAAAGCCGATGTGGTGGTGCCAGGTTACGGGTTTCTTTCCGAGAATAGTGACTTTGCACTTGCACTTGAAAAAGCAAGAATCATCTTTGCCGGGCCATCAGTGGAGTCTGTGGAAACATTTGGGCTCAAACACAGTGCCAGAGACTTGGCTCAAGCCTCAGGTGTTCCTGTTGTTCCCGGGACTGATTTAATTGAAGATGCGAAAACGGCTGCAAAGCACGCTTCCCAAATCGGATATCCCATCATGATCAAATCCACTGCTGGAGGCGGAGGAATGGGATTGAAGGTTGCTTGGAGCGAGGCTGAATTGTTGGTTGCTTTTGAGGAGGTGGTTTCCAGAGGGAAAACCTTATTCTCCAACTCTGGTGCTTTCTTGGAGAAGTATGTGGAGGCCGGAAGACACATTGAAGTGCAAATCTTCGGTAACGGTAAAGGTGACGTGGTTGCTTTTGGGGAAAGAGAGTGTTCCATCCAGAGAAGACACCAAAAGGTCATCGAGGAGACTCCAAGTCCTTTCATCGCCTTGCCTGCTTATGATCACAAAGACTTACGGAAGAACTTGAGCGAATGTGCCATTCGGTTGGCCTCCAAAGCTAAGTATAAATCTGCTGGTACGGTGGAATTCTTGGTTGACGATGTCACTGGGGACTATTATTTCTTGGAAATGAACACCAGATTACAAGTGGAGCACGGCATCTCTGAGTTGGTCTACAACGTGGACTTGGTCAAGTTGATGCTTTTACAAGCTGCTTACGAAAAGCGTGGAGAGGCTGGTATCCCAGCCGAGCTCTTGAAACTGGAAGGATCTTATGAGGTTGGAGACGATGGTATTGCTATCCCCCAAGGCCATGCTATTGAAGTCAGATTGTACGCTGAGAATCCAATCAAGAACTTCCAGCCATGCCCTGGAATCTTGCACTTGGTGGAGTTTCCCGAGTTGGACCCCACAGATGAGTCCAAACTTAGAATCGACCATTGGATCTCCACTGGAACCAAAGTGTCGCCTTATTTTGACCCCATGCTCGCCAAGGTTATGGTCTGGGGTAAGGATAGAGCCAGTGCCACCAAGTCGATGATCGAGGTGTTGCAAAAAACAAAGGTCTATGGGCCTACTAACAACGTCGAGTACTTGACGGAAATTCTCAAGTCCCAACACTTTCAAAGTGGAAACACTCTCACTTCATTCCTCAACGTCAGCTTCAAGTTCGAGCCCACTTTGATGGAATTCGTCAAGCCAGGCTCTTACACGACCATCCAGGACTTGCCTGGTAGAATCAAATACAGTGCTGGAGTGACGTTGAGTGGTCCCACAGACCCGCTTTCCTTCCAGATTGCAAACATGCTTGTTGGAAACGATAAGTATGAAGCAGCTTTGGAAATTCAGCAGAAGGGTCCCACCATCAAGTTCCATGCTCCCGTCACTATCGCATTGACAGGGGCTCCATTCAAGTTCAAAGTCAACGGCAAGGCAGCTCCTATGTTTGCAGCCATTGAAGTGCCCGCGTACACGACTGTTAAGATTGGAGACGCTTTTGGAAATGGACAAAGGGCCTATTTGGCAATCAAAGGTGGATTTCCTGATGTGGCTGAGTACTTGGGTTCCAAATCTTGTACACCAACGTTGAATTTAGGAGGTCACCAGGGTAGAGTCATCATGGGAGGCGATTGTTTGGCAGTGGTGAGACAGGACCACACGGAAGTGAAGTATGGACCGGTTATTCCAAGCTCCAGTCTTCCAAACATCGACGACTATGACGATGACTCCATCTGGACAATCAGGTGTACCGGGGGCCCTCATGATACTCCCGATATCTGTGATAAGCAAAAGCTCCAGAAGTTTTACGACACCGTGTACACGGTCAATTTGAATTCAAACAGAGGATGCACGACATTGAATGGACAAAGTGACTTATTTTCCAGAAAAGACGGTAGAGACGGTGGAACCCACCCCAGTAACATCTTGGAGTACCCTTATCCCACTTGTGGTATAAGTGTTGTTGGAAGTGTGATGGCCCTTTTTGGAGTCGACGGAGGCACTCTTTCCGGGTTTGTGTGTATTTCGGTGCCGGTGGATGGTGATTGGTGGAAACAGGGTCAAGCAAAGATTGGAAGTAAGATTCAGTTCAAACTCGTGTCTTTTGATGATGCCCAAAAGATCAACAGGGCCAGAAAAGTGTACATCGATGAACTTGAGAAAGCTATCCAGTCCAGTTCTGACTACCCTGTATTCAACGAGGAATTAGACACTTACCAAACAGACGACAAGGATTTGTACAAAACTTTCTTGCACAACAGACCTGTTTCGGAAAAATTGCCCTCGTTCAGCATCCGTCTGGCTGGAGACAGAATGCTTCTTATGGACTTTGGAGTAGAGAAGTTCAACTTGGTCAACAACGGTAGACAAAAACAGTTGATCTCCAACATTGAAAACCACAGCAAGGACTCCAAATTCTCTGAGGCTCTTATTAGAACCGAGATGTCCACTGGTTCTGCTGCTGCCGTGTTCGACTTTAACATAATCTCCAGAGACGAGGCTGTTTCGATTTTGGTGGACTTGGAGGCCTCTATTCCACCAACCTCCGAGTTGACAATCAAGAGCACCTTGTACAAGTTGCCATTATGTTTCGACCACAGTGCCATCGAACACTGCATTGAGCGTTACACTCGTTCCCAAAGACCGTATGCTCCTTACTTGCCCAGTAACACCGAGTATTTGATGAGAGCCAACGATCTTAAGCTGGTAGCAGAGTTCAAGAATTGCTTCATTGGCCAGAAGAGTGTTGTGACTGCCGTGTCCTTTTTCTGTGCCAACACTCTTAACATCAACTTGGACCCCAGAACCAGAATCAAAACTGGAAAGTACAACCCAGCGAGAACTTTTACTCCAAAAGGAGCCGTTGGATGTGGATCTGTGGGATTGTCCATCTATTCCATCGACTCTCCAGGTGGGTACATGCTTTGTGCCATGGGGTTGCCTGACTTGTGCTGGAATACATTCAGTAGATCCGATATCATGAAGGGAAAGCCTTGGTTCTTTGATAACTTCGATCAAATCGAATACTACGAGGTCGATGAACACACGTTGACTGAACTCAACAACCAGCTTCTTGCAGGTAAGCTTGAGATTGAAACCGAGGAAGTAGAAATAAGCTTTGGTGAATACAGCAAGTTTTTGGACGGGATCAAAGATGAAGTAAAGACTTTGGAAGAAAAGAAACAGCTTATCATCGATGGGTTGGCCGAAGAAGAAAACCAATCAAGAGCCAAGTGGTTGGCAGAGTTGGAAGAAGCCAAAAAATCCAAGTCCAAGGGCACCGATGCTTTGAATGATCCTTCTACCATCAAAGTTACGGCTGGTATGGCCGCTAACATCTTCAAGATCAATGTCAAGGCTGGCGACAAAGTGACCGGAGAAGATGTGTTGGTGATTTTGGAGGCCATGAAGATGGAGATCCCAATCCGGGCAGTCAGTGAAGAGAGTGACGACGAAGACGAAGATGAAGATGCTGGTCCAAAAGCTGTTGTTCAACTTAGTAGTTTGAACTACGAGGTGTTGGGAATTTTGGTAGAAGAAGGTGATGTCGTTAACTCGGGCGACGCTTTGATTTTGATCAAAGCCATCTAGTTAGGAGGTAGAAATGAACATGTAGAGCGGTGATCTGGCGCTGGTGCTGGTGCTGGTGCTGGTGCTGGTGCTGGTGCTGGTGCTGGTGCTGGTGCTGGTGCTGGTGCTCGCGGTATCGTTCGCGGTACCCCGCGATGATCTCATATCGCACCAATTCATTCAACATCTTATCATGTACCCAGACCCTCTCGTTGCAGCCACCAGAAAACTCACCGATAACATCTTGATAGCGTCCAGTCCGTTCGCTATTTTCGGAAGATTGAATGTGGGAGCAAGAATGACGCTTTTTCACTACGATAAGCAAGTGGTTGTGTGGTCTTCACTTCCTTATAGCGAGGCTTTTACCAGTGCTTTAAAAGAACTCACCGGCACCACGTCTCCTGAGGTCAGCCACATCATCGTGCCTAACTTGGAGCACACTAGTGCCGTGGCCAAAGTCAAATCAAACTTTCCCAACGCCAAAATCATTGCTTCTGAAAAATTCTCTCAAGAAGGCTTAGACGTTGAATATAAAATCCCACTTTCAGCAGGGAACAGAGTGCTTAAAAGACAAGATTTGGAGTCTTTAGGGATCAAGGAAGATGTGATTTTGAACAACCTTGAGTTTGTGCTTTTGAGCAAGCATAGATTGAAAGAATTGGTGGTTTATGATAAAAATGCAAAGACGGTTTTCAGTGCAGATTTCGTTCTTTCGTTTGGAGATGGCAAGTCAGTGGAGCAGTACAGCGAAGCCACTGGCTTTGCAAAGGGATATAACCCATACACGGGCTTCTCATATCTCTTGAGATTTCTTCATCCTCAAAGCTGGATCTGGCCTGCTCGTGTCAATAAGATGAACCATACGGAGTTGGAAGAAGCTAGAAACGGAATCAAAAGTATCTACAATCTTGACTTCAAGACTTTGGTTCCTTGTCATGGGAATGTGATCGAGGATGGGAAGTCTGTGGTGGAATCTTTCTTCCCATTTGTTAAGAGGGACTCGCAGTTGTGAACGTGAGGGAGAATCATAGGAACGAGCTGAAGCAGATTGGGGAGGAGCATCATTGGATTTGGGATGTAGAAGGGTGGTGCCAGATTAGATTCGGTGGTGCTCTTCCTCGTTCCAGGTGGCCTCGTTCCTGTTGGTTGCTCGTTCCAGGTGGGACTATTTCTCGTTCCAGGTGGGACCATTCCTCGTCCCATACCAGTGCCAAGTGTCGCTTTAAGACCGCGTTTTGGGCCTCGGTTGAGCTTTACCTAGTTAAGCTAGTTTAGTGTTACGTGTTGTATTCACTTGCCCTCTTTGTCACTTATGCCGCACATTCTCTCCTCTACGGTCTCCCCTTCGCTTGTTCTCTTCTTACTGTCTCTAGTGCCCCTCTCTGTCACCCTTTGCTGTTACTCTAGTGCCTTCTCCCACTGGGCCCGTTGCTCTGTGGCTTTTGGCGGTGCGCACGTCCACATCGCACTAGCCTCGTGCCAGTGCTGCACTTATCGCAAACTCGCAATCATCTGTAATCATGTACCCTAATCCTCTCAAAGCTGTAGTCAGGAACTTGACTGATAATATTGTCATTGCTTCAACCGCATTCAAAAGAGCAAACGCCTTGAATTTTGGGGCCCGAATGAGCCTTTTCCACTATGATGATCAGGTGATTGTATGGTCAGCTATTCCATATGGTGAAGAGGTAATCAGAAGTTTGAAACAATTGACAGGTAAAGACGACAACTTCAACGTGACCTACCTTATTATTCCTGATGTGGAACACACCATGGCTGCCAAGTCATTCAAGGAAAAGTACCCAAACTTAAAAATCGTGGGAATGGAAGGGTTGTCTCACTTGCCAGTGAAGATAGACTATGAGATCAGTGCCAAAAGCGGCGATAAGGTTCTTGATGCCGAGGCATTGACGGAGTTGGGAATCAAAGACGACGTCATTCTCAACAACTTTGAGTTTGTATACTTGCCAGGACACAAAAACAAAGAGTTGGTGATGTTTGACAAGACATCCAAAATCCTATTTGAGGCCGATTTGCTTTTGTGTCTTGGACCCAAGGGCAAGAAGCTCGAACAGTACAGTCCCGAATTGGGGTTCCCGGAGTCTTTCAATCCCCACGGAGGGCTTTCTTTTCTCACCCGCTTTTCACACCCCGATTCTGGCTTCTATAAGAAGATCCAGGCACTGGTGGTGAATTCAAAAGATCCAGGTGTAAGACAGGGCCTCAAGGCCATCTACAATTGGAACTTCACCCAGATGGTTCCGTGCCATGGGAACGTGGTGGAAGACGGCAAGGCCTACTTCAAGAAGGCATTTAGCGACGTTCTCTGATGTCGAGTTTAGTTAATGTTAATTGTTAATAGCTACAGTATTATAGTGGTTTTCGCGTTTTCAGATCGGTTTTAACAAACGCATGTGCGCGAAAAATCTGGGGAATGACATTAACCACCAGCTCCAGTGACAGTGTCAGTGCCAGTGCCAGCGACATCAAGGATCCCAACTACCACCAGAAACTCGTGACATCCACACAGGTGTACAAGGAGTTTGTGGAAACCCACAAAAAGTTCAATTTGTCCCGGCAAATAGAAGAAAATTTGAGACCCAATTTGACAGGGTTCACGCTCATGGGAAACCACAAAATCAATTATCGAGGAAACGGGATCTTTTTTATAGATGATACGTTCTTACAACAGTATAATGATATTGAGCAAGTAGACGCAAGTGAAAACAATTACTCGGTGACCTTTTTCCATTTGGGGTCCCAATTATCGGGCCACGAAGGGATCGTACACGGAGGCCTTTTGGCTACACTTTTAGACGAATTAACTTGCCGGTTAGCATTTCAAAACTTCCACTCGAAGAAGGGAGTCACTGCCAATCTCAATATCAACTACAAGAAGCCGTGCTATGTAGATTCAGTTGTGATGATTCGGTGTGAGCTCATCAGGAAACAGGGAAGAAAGTGTTGGGTTAGAGGTTTGGTTTACAGAGTCGCACACGAAAACTCCCAAGAACAACTCGAGTTGTTGACTGAGTGCGAGTGTTTGGTGATTGAGCCCCGGTGGGTGAAGGACTTGTAGATTGGACTGCATGCTTCTAGTGGCGAACTGGCGAGCTGACTGGACTCATGCTTGCGTTGGCAGTACGAGCAGTACAGGCGGTACGAGGAGTACAGCGGCCCCTAACAACCAGCATCTGTTCTCTATACTGTGGGGTCTTTATTTATTGGTATTTATTGATATTTATTGCATAAACGTTCTCGGAACCAGAGTGTTTCGCATTTGACTTCCGCCGGCACTGTCAAAATCTAGCCGGAACCTCGTAGATGCCGGACCGAAACCACGGGGCGTGCGCGTCCCAAAATACTGTTCGGAATCTACCCCAGATCCGATGGCGTAATTGACGACGTGGTGTCAAGGTCAATGCGATGTTGAGTGCACAGAGCTCCAGTTGATAGTGGTGGTTTGGTTTTGTGTTTTGTGCCGAACTTTTGATGAACGCCTCCACTGAAGTGAAGATTCAAATCAACACTTATGATTTTGTATTTGTATGTCTAGTATGATTCTTTGTCTCTGTGTCTAGTGAGTTACTGCGACTGTATGACTCCATGTCTGGTATCCATGTCTCATATGTGTGCCCCTGTGTCGGATCCACTGATTTTCCCGGAAAATTAGTTCTGACACATACCCCATCCGGGACCGTTTCCTAATTGGGAACAAGCAACACTGGCTCCCATTATAACTCCTACATCCCGGTATGACGGTCCAACTTCAAATCCGAATCCCACATTCATTGACTATATAAACCAGCACTCTTGTCTCTGATTCTTTATCGATTTGATAACTCAATCTCATCTACCTACTCAACTACTCAATTACTCAATAATGCCTTCTATTTTAGTTACTGGTGCTACTGGACACGCTGCTGTTTTCACCATCATTGAATACCTCAAGAACGGTTACACCGTCAATGCCACTTTGAGAGACGCTTCCAAAATCGAGGAAACAACAACCATGATCAAGAAAACCGGTGATTTGTCAGATGCACTCTTAGCTAATCTCCGTTTATTCCCAGCCGAGCTCGGAAAACCCGAAGGTTGGGATGAAGCTTTCGAGGGTGTGGAATACGTTTGTGCCCTCGCCTACCCTTTTATCAACCAGGTTCCTCTTGAAGAGATCTATGACGCTGCGGTGCCAGGAACTTTGGACATTTTGAAGTTGGCCGAGAATCACAAGGTCAAACAATTCATCTTCTGCTCCAGTGTAGCTGCTTGTGGAATGAACGCCTCGTATCCTGAAGGACATCTCGTCACTGATGACGAGTACACCGATGAAGACTCTCCTCTTTTGGACGGATACATGAAATCCAAGATCATCGTTGAGAAAGCTTTATGGAAACACGTCAAAGAAAGCAAATCGAACACGGCCTTGACCACCATTGCCCCATATGGAATCACTGGTCCACTTCCTGTTGGATACACCAAGATTGTTGCAACTCCAAGCATCTTTGCTGGTTACTTGACAGGACAAATTCCCACTATTCTCAATATCTGGGCTAGTGTCACTGATGTCAGAGACCTTGCCCAAGTCTTTGTTAATGCCACTGGCAATCCAGAGGCCTACGGACAAAGATTCAATGTTGTGGATGACAATGTCGTCAGTCCTGAAGAGTTAGCTGGTTTTGTTAGGGACCTGGCTCCAGCTGAAGCAGCTGAAAAAGTGCCTACTACTCTTGGTCCTTTGTACATTAGCTTTAGAAAGTTCTCTTCTGAGAAAGCAAAGAAAGTCTTGGATTACAAGCCTACTGACTATAAGAAGTCTATCAATGATCTTATTCAATCTGTGATAAAGATCGTTCTCTAGATAGTTATGAGATAAATAAATATGGTTTGATTTGTATTTTGTACTTCTTCTTTGATGATGTACTCTCGTATCGTGATAGCTGCGGCAGTACCTGGCTTGTACCTCTATTCTTTTCGTCTGTCCTCACTTCAACGTATCAGTTCCCTTGGCCTTCGACTGGCCAATCTCTATCTTTGCACTCTTGGCTCCAAATTGAATGGCCCTTTTGAGTTCGTCCTTCACGAATTCCAACCCGAGATACTGGGCCAAATGCCTGAGAATGTACTTTCTGGTGGCCTTCACGTACGGTTTGCCCTTTTTATTCACGCCCCAGTCCAATGAAATCTTGAGGTCCGGTTCAATGTGTTTGAATGCTAGCGTGATCACATTTTCATCAAGGAACGGATACCGGAGTTCCTTCCCCCATCCACTGATCACCCGGTCGTCTCTACCCAAGTTTCTCTGGTGGATCACAGTGATGTCATGTAAAAGTGACTCCGTGAGGTTGGTGTATGGGCCCACGGTATCGTCGTCCTTCTTGAGTCCAGCAAAAATGGCCTCGTGTCTCGAATACCCGGCGAAAAGCTCGTCAGCCCCCAACCCCGAGAATAGCACCTTTGTCACACTGGTGTAAGGCTCCAGCTTAATGTACTTCTGGTGGTCCTGGTGGAACTGCTCCCAGGTCACATCGTAGTCCTGGAGTTCTATTTTCGTACACGGAAGAAGATTGTTACTGGCGAAATAGAACGCTATTGCGATACTCAAGTCCATCTCCGTCTCCTGTGGATACATGAGCGCCTGTACGCTTTTCTTGTGGGCAAGCCAGTTCTCGTACGAGATATCTATCTCTACTAATCTCAAACTTATATTCTTTGGTCCGTACTTTTTGGCAAGATGGAACCACGACTTCATGCTCAATTGCCTGTCAGGACTCTCTGATGCCAGGAGCTGTGTTCTGGGGTTATCAAACCCCACGGTGAGGAGATCAACCTTGACTTCCTTGGACGAATCCACAAAATTCTCACATAGTAAAACTGCAATCACAGTACAGTCAATACCACCGCTGAACAACACCGCCAACTCGGCTTCCGACGCATGCATGGGATGAATGGTCTGCTGACGCACACCACAGGCCCGCTTTAACACCTCATAGAGCTGCTGCACACTGCTGGTCACGTCAGGTCTGGTCACGTGATTGTTGATCACGTGATTTTCAGTCAGTGCTAGTGCACATTTGTGTAAAGAGTCCAAAAACGGCAGCAATTGTTCTGTGTGGATCCCTTGGTCATTGTATATGTATACTGTGTTCCCTTCACACTCGCGAAAGTCCAGATATCCAACGGAAGAAACAATCAATTGTCGCTCACTTTCGTCATAGCTGTAACAGAGCGACCTTCTACCAATACAGTCTCTGCCAAAATATACATTTTGGGACTCCAAGTCGTGTAACACAAACGCAAACTCACCATTGAGGCTTCGTATTCCCTCGATGGCCCCAAATTCCGTCACTCGGCTCATGAAAAATTCTGTATCGTTTCCACTCACGCACTCATGGTTATAGAGCTCTCCATTGAACTGTAGAATGTAGCGGCCGTGAAAAACCGGCTGGGACACAAACGGCTGTCTAAGAGATAGCACCGATGAGAACATGTCCACGTGTTTCACGTGAGTATCCGTGGGCCATTGTCTTTTATGGTACAGAATATAATCAGGCCCTCGAGCACAGATACTGGGAATAAGAGTGTCAAATAGATCTTCTGACTCAGGAAAAACTACGTCATTGAGGTCGAGATCCTGGCCGTTCAACTGGTCGATCTTTGCCTTTATACTCGCGATCTGGGCCTCGTTGCTGGCCTCGTTTCGGGCCTTTACGTTGTTCCCTAGAGCCACCAACTGCTGGTTTAAAAGTCTGAGCTCACTGAGATTGCGTAACTTGGCCAGGTCCCGGGCCGAAAGGGTGTGCTTTTTGGTATACAACCCGGCTATCACGTCCGTGTCCCTGCACTCCTGGCCTATGTCTGTTAAGCACCGCGGATACCCGTAGTCGTGTGTACTTACTCGACATAGTATTCCACACATCGCAAATGAGCTGCAAAAACGATTTTGATTTGGAACCGAGCCAAATTGGAACCGCGAACTCATGAAGGCACTGAAGGTGGTATTGGCTACAAGTGTGTTTTTATCGTGCACCAATGCACTCCTGCACCCGACCTTTCAGGCATACCAGCACGAATCTACCACCGGCTCGTTTTTCGAGCAGTTCCAGGACCCACACGCTATCGGCACGTCGTGGTTGAAGTCTGCTCACAAGCTGTACGAAGGAGACTGGAAAATCGAACCTTCGTCCCACCACCCGGCCTTCAACGGCGACTTGGGTCTTGTTTTGAAGACCCCCAACGCCTACCATGCCATTTCACACAAATTGGCCGTGCCTATAAACGCCACCAACAAAAATTTGGTTGTGCAATATGAAATCAAAACCCAACTGGGATTGAGTTGTGGAGGTTTGTACCTCAAGCTCTTGGGCCCAGATTTCGATGCTTTGTCGTTCAGCGACGAGACCCCGTTCCGGGTGATGTTTGGGCCGGATCGGTGTGGCAGTAACGATCAAGTGCACTTGATTCTCTCCAAATTCAACCCCAACTCCAACGTATACGAGCAGAAAAAACTAGTGGACACCACCCAGTCCCGGAACACCGAGCTCACAAGCCTCTACACGTTAATTCTTGCTCCTAGTGCCGACTTTGAGATCAGAATCAACGGAGAAGTCGTCAAGGCCGGCAACCTTCTTTCTCAGCCTGAGCTTCTTGACTCGCCTTTGGAAGTACCTAAAACCATAGACGATCCATCGGACACAAAGCCCGACGACTGGGACGACGAGGAGCTCATCCAAGACCTCAGTGCCGTCAAACCGGCTGACTACGACCTCAAATTCGGCAGTCAGTTCATTCCGGACCCCCAATTTCCCAAGCCAAAAGGATGGTTGGACGACGAACCTCCGTATATTCTCGACCCCATTGCCCAGAAACCTAGCGAGTGGGACGACGAGGAGGACGGGGAGTGGGAGCCCCCGGTTATCAGGAATCCAAAGTGTAGAGTTGGATGTGGAGTGTACCAGCCTAAAATGATTCCTAATGCTGACTACATCGGGCCCTGGACTCCTCCATATATACCCAACCCCAACTACAAAGGCGTGTGGAAGCCAAAACAGATCCCCAATCCCAATTTCTATGACGACACACACCCTGCTGACTTGGGGGTAATCGGAGGCTTGGGATTCGAGTTGTGGTCTGTGGAAAAGGACGTTTTGTTCGACAACATCTACGTGGGCCACTCGATCGAAGAAGCCGAAAACATCGGGAACGCAACCTTTTTGCCGAAACTCGAGCTTGAGCGACAAGTGTACGAAAGCCTGAGGCCAAAGCCAGCGCACGAGCCTTCGCCTCCACCAAAGCTGTTCGAAGAAATCCTCAGGGACGAAGAAACCGGAGCTTTCGACCAAGTGTGGGTTTTCTTTTATCTCATTGCTAAGAGAGAGTTCCTCAACATGAAGGACTTCTATTTTGATTTCTCCAGAGACCCTCTCGAAACCCTCGTGCTGGACCCACTAAAAGCGGTTGTGTACTCGGGAGTGTTGCTATTCGTATTCACCATAACCTTCGGAGTGGTCAACGTGATTGGCTTTTTGTTGGTGAACTGGTCAAGTCTGACGAGAGAAGCCATCAATGCTGCTAGAGAAGCAGCTCACAAACATGATGAAGCAGACGCCCAAAACGTCCCCAAAATTGTCGAATTGGACGAACAAGGTGAAGATATCAACTCCCATGATGAACACAAAACCACCTCTACATCCGCCGAAGTCAATGAAACGTCAGCTCAAAGAAGAAATTGAATACATCAGCCCGAAAGGAGAAATTAAATACATCAGCCCGAAAGGAGAAATTAAATACATCAGCCCAAAGAAAAATTAAATTAATATATGCTAATTAATACCATTCTGTTCCTTGAATATATCCCATGATTTGTTCAAAGTCACAAAAACTGCCAGACAAAGCATTTCTGACTCTACGTCTAGCTTGAGATTGGCCAACTTGTCTGGATGAATAGCACTTATCACTTTCATGTAGTTGATTTTGACTTTCTTGGGTAACATCAAGTCACCAATGGTGATTTTTTTGGTGGTGAGGAATGGGAATCCTAAAGATGCAGGCAATACATCTGGCAAAGACACCAAAAGGGTCCGGATATTGTCTTCCTTGCCGTTGCTCCAATTGAAAACTTTGTCCTGGACTTGAGCTTGGTACTTGAACTTGAGCTGTTCCTTTTCTTCTTGCTTTCTGTTGGACTCTTGTACCCGCTTCAAGTTCTCGGTGTCAGCAGGCTTGGATGAAACCTTGGCACTAGGTGCCACTCTGGGTTTGGTTCCCAGTGTAGATTTGGTTGCCGGTGTGGGTTTAGCTATTTTCTTGGGATTGACTATCTGGTCAACCCTTCTCCGGCCGTCCATGACCTTCTTATCCGAAACTCCCAATTTGGTAACTAGCTCGTTGTAGCACTCGAGTGACTCTGGGAAAAGCTCAATCATCTCCAAGGCCTCGGCCTTTCTGGACAAAAGCTTAACGTACCAAGTTTTGACGGGCTTCTGGTCTATAACACAACCGAGGTTTGCGACGTCATCTTTATCCAAGAGGTCCAATCCCTGGTCACAGTGGTCTCTGGCCTTCTTAAAGTTCCCTAACTTGACAAGGGTGAGTGCCAAGTTCAGGTTTATAACAACTCTCAACTCGTGGGTGGGCGGAAGCGCATTCAAACACTTCTGGTAGTTGAGGTATGCATCATCATAGTCTCCGTTCACGAAAGAACTCGTACCTTTTTCCTTGCCGATGTCGTAGTCTGATTGCAGAAACTGGTCCAACTGTTCTCTGGTGGTTTTCTTGGGGTTTGATACTTGTTGAGGGGATACTTGTGTTGCTTGTGTAACTGACGAAGCCCCTTTCGCAGGTTTACGTCTTCTTGAAGAGACGTAAACATCCTCATGTTTGGAACTGGATTTGAACTGTTCGGCTCTGGAAAGGGAAGGCCCGCCCAAGCCCAATAGATCGTGCTCTACCACTGAAGGTTTTGTCGATGCAGAATTGTAGCTTCCCAGGCTTGTCACTGATCCAGGACGTGCACTAGAAGTATCGGTACTAGGGGAAGGAGTGGCACGAGAAGAAGAGGAGCCAGATCCGAATTCCCTTTCTCTCGCACCTCTAGAGGCTCTTGAATCTTCAAGATCTTCGACACTAGGATTATGAGAGCCCCTTCGTTCTGGAGAAACACTTGGCCGTCCATGAAGCTTTTGCCTGGCTGTGTTCTTCAAGTTCTCTATACGGGCCTTGTTTCTGGCTCTGTCTTTTTCTTTCTGCTCCTCCATGAATCTCCTGATGGACTCTTCATCGATGTTGTCGTCGTCAGACCCATAGTCCTCATACTTTTCTCTGTTGGGCTTCCTTTCAGTGGCCTTGCTCTTATATTCAGGCTGATTTTGCATCCACGCCGGTAGATTGTTGGGCGAGCTTCTCCCCGAATGGCCCAGTTGTAGCTGTTCGATGTTTTTGATCACTGTTTCCTTGGACTTGTTGAAAAAGAAGGATGCTTTGTTGAGGAAGTCTGAAGATAAGTCATTGATCTTGGCACCTATGTCTTCCTTGTTTGGGCCTCGTCCAGAGCCATCGTTGGATCTTCCGTTAGATCTTCCGTGAGATCTTCCATTGGACCTAGCACTTCCGGGTCTAGACGTGCCTCCGCTCATGATGAAGTTTACACACGCCTGTAGGTCCATTCCCACTTCATCTATGGCGTTATTGGCCACGTCTGTGGGGAACCCGATGTCCAAGAGCTCGGCCACCAACTGGTCCCGGGCTGAAGCGGTCGAAGGTTGTGGTGACTGGCGGCGGGACAGATGTGGAGAGGCGTGTGAAGAGGCGTGTGAAGGTGTGTGTGAAGGTGTGTGTGAAGACACATGTGAGCTGCGAGAATTTGGCACTGTTGACACTGAAACTGGTGCTGGAGCTTGAACGGTCTCTGTGAAAGCGTCTGTGAACTCGTCATCCAAAAGAAGACCTCCGTTGTTTGTGCTGTTCACACCATTTCCGGGGGCATTGCTGCTCCCTACACTGTGTTGTGAGGTTCCAGCACCGAAGTTCGATCCAGATCCAGAAACACCAGGCTGGCTCTGTGGCCTGGAAATATCGCCAAAAATATCAAACGGGTCATCCACGGGCTTTGGTGTGGACTTATGCGACGGTGAGGCCGTGAAGATATCGAACTCGTCCCAATTGGCCTGGGATTGGGGCTGTGACTGACCTTGATTACGGGACTGAGATCGAGACTGAGATTGAGATTGAGACTGAGATCGAGACAGAAATAACGTGTCAACACTGTTCAAACTGCCAGACGCAGACACAGACTGAGAAGCCAATCTCTGGCTCTGTAGGTCGGCCAAGTTCCTGTTCCTGTTGGACGTAGACGATTGAAACAAATCTGCAAATGCATCCTTTTTCGGTGGCATTGGTGTGATAAGTTGCGACTTCGATTGCAATTCTCAAATGTGTTTATGCGAGTGCATTCGCACACAACTAAAACATCGCGAACTAACGCAAAAAAAATTTTTAGAATAGAGAAGAGCTAGCATGCATTTGATGTACACTTTAGGGCCTGACGGCAAGAGATTATACACCTTGAAGAAGGTCACCGAGGAAGGCGAAATCACAAAGTCTGCACACCCAGCCAGATTCTCTCCTGACGACAAATACTCCAGACAAAGAGTTACATTGAAGAAGAGATTTGGATTGTTACCAACTCAAGTGGAGGAAAAGTAGACAGTGGAATATGAAATAGAACAGTTTGACCGTTCAGTGGCATACCGCTGGTGGAAGAACACCAGTGGTGATGTGTCACTGTTAGTCGATGGTTGGTTGGTGGAAACCGTTTGGTGGAATGATGTTTCATGTATGTACTATAATAATACGATTGGCATAGAAGTTGTAGGAAAAGGTTGGTGTTTTGAGGCCGTGGGGTTTGGGCCGTGGGGTTTGGGCCGTGTGGTTTGGGCCGTGTCTGTGGAGTGACTCTTGACTTTGTTCTCGTCCTTTTCTCCCTCTCCTGTTGGGAATAAGAGCTTCTATTGTTTCGATCCTTCCACTCTAATCCTGTTTTACTCTTTCTAAGTGAACCTTCTGGCCTTATACGTCCGCGCCACCTGGCACAGTACCCCGTGACTGTGGGTTCATCTCTCATCATCCGTCCACCTGTTGAAGTAGTGTGCTTTGTACCATCAATGGCACCGTACGTCACTGTGCCTAAAGACTCGTCAAATAAAACTCACCGAACTGCAAACACCCTCTTATATGGGCTCTTTCATCTCTCCGGTTCTCTCCAAATCATATGCTGCGTTTTTGATGTACCCGTCCCATAAATGGGCTACTATTTCGATATCCATGTTCCGCTTGTTGATTTCCTGTAATGATTTGTTCATTGCCACAACAGACTCGTTCAAGTTTTCCTGACTGTTAGTAGACTTCCTGAATCCAGGTGAGTGTATACGTACGACATTGTTTATAATACGGGATAGCAAGGCGCTCTGGACTTGTTCGTGGGGGTTTTGCATTGTTGTTATGAATACGCGTAGTGCGATTTAGTTGTTAGTGTTGAACCAGCGCGAAGTGGAACCAAATGGTACAGAATTGCTGCGACATGGAACGGGTGTACCACCGCATGGCACCGAAGTAGCACCACATCGCACCAGATTTCTATGGCGAAGTACCACAAGTGCGAAATCCTACAAGGCCCTAAAACAATGCATATAATCTATGTGTTCTACGAATTCTGATCCTCACACTCAATGTACTGCTCGGTCCAGCTGGATCCAGCAGAGCACGAGTTTCCAACATAACAGTCGGAAGAAACCACCCCGTTGTCGTCACATTGAGGTGTAAGAGGACTATATCTATACTGTAAGTCTGTGTATAACTGGTTGAATTCAACGTCGGTTCTGTTGTTCAACTTGGTCAAAACGTAGTCATTCCAGAACGTACCGTTGAGAGGAGCATTCTCAGGCCATGTATGGTCTGGATCGTAAGTATCTCTGGTGGAATATTCCAATTCCCATACAGGCTCAGCACTACCAGTAGTCAAAGTATCATTCAACCTGGTGTAGTAGTTATAGGCATTGATCACATTGAAGGACTGGTCTTCGACTTCGTAATACTTGAATGAAGGATTCAAGTTGCTACCAGGAGTAACAGATTGTCCTAACCAAGCCACATTAGTCACAGTACTGGAGTTTCCAGCAAAGAAAACTTTGAATTGGTCCATGTGCACGTGTCCGAAGAAAATACTGGCAATGGTGTATGGACTGAATCTCTCAACGATCTTGTTGAAGATTCTCAGTTGAATTGGTAAAGTATCGTAGTCAGATGAAGGAATGTGGGCAATGATCCACACTCTTTGTCCCTTTTGTTCACTTTCCACCAATTCGTCAATCAACCACTGGAATTGGCCGAAAGGATCGGGGTCTGACGTCAAGTTGATGTAGTTCCACAAGTTCTTCTGGTAATACCCATTGGAATTCAAAGAAATCACCTTGAGGCCACGTGACGTCACGTGAGAAAAACCAGCATAGTGTTCTTTCACTTCAGCCTGTTCGCTCTTGTCCAACCACCCGTCGTTGACCCAGATCTCACTCATCAACTCGGCGTTGTATTGATATTCGTTGGTGGTGTCGTATTTCTGTGGTGCTAACTGTCCGTAAGGAAAAGTGTCGTGGTTTCCCAAAGATGGGTATACGGGAATGTGTTCCAAGTACTCCTTCATGATCTTGAATCCCAACACTTCTGCCTCCTTGGTGACACTGGGGGTACAGTGAATCTTGTCGTGGTCTACCAAGTCTCCAGTGAACAAACTAAACTCGAATTTGCGGTCGTTCATGGACTTGATGTACTTCATGGTGTTGTTTACCAACACCACAGGAGCGTCACAAAGATACGATCCCCATGTTCCGGCTGGCAGCGACACAAAATCCCAACCTCTGGAGGCTGGAATATCGTAGTACTCGCCGGCTTGGTATTGTTCGTTTACATACTCAGCATCGGGGTAGAATGGGAAGTTAAAGTCACCGTTGGCGTTAGGACTCAATTCCGAGTACGAGTCGGTGAAATTGTAGTTTTTGGTGGTTGGCAAGTCCTTATTTACACTCTCAGGTTGGCAACAAAGTCCTGAAGTACAATTGGATTCGGCTCCCACCGTGTATCTGAGGTGAGAATGGAAGTCACTGATATGCAACACATTGAACCTGTCCCTGGAACTGCTGGAGTACTGAGGCTCGAAGTGGTGGTGGGGTTGCTTGGGAGGCCATTTGGACTCCAAATCATACTGTGCTATGTCTGGAGTTTCCGGTAAATCACAGGCTCCTCTACTCTTGTAGAAGCAATAGTATTCGAGGTCCAAGTCGTTGGAAACATTCATTCTCTTCAACATATGAATAAAGTCATTGTCAAACAAGTTCACCGATGTCTGTTCACCCAACCCCGAGTCGTACAAGTCTTTATCGACGGTTATAGATTGCGGTTGGGTGGTCAAAAAGAAGTCCACAGTATCACACTTGGTGGGATCATTCTTATTGATACTGATACAGTACTTGAACAACGTAAGCGCAATGAGGTGTTGGTTATCTCCAGCATCATATAGTTCTCTAGCGTACCTGATTTTGTTCTTACATGCCTCACATTTTGTGCCGTTGAAACTGGTCAATTGCTTCAAGTGATTTGTTATGTAATCTTGATCTTGAAACGGAAGGTTATCGTAGATCAGATCTACCAAATCGAGCTCATCTCGCTTGGACAATTGACGTTGAATAGTGTCGATACCATTGATCACATGTGCTGACACCCCGGCTAATAATAAAGCAGCAGCTGAGATTCTCATTTGGACTAGTTTTGTGATTTTTGCAAAAGAGATTACCGAGACTTTATAGTAATTTTGTTCGTCGTATTTAACATAATTATCCGTCAAAAGCACGTTATCTAGTGGCCAAGCTCATGAGCCCAGTCCCTCGTGCGTATGATTCACATACAGGTTCATCGCCTCTCGCCCACGTGTGACAACTTAAACGTAAGGCACTCCGCATTGTGACACTTTTATTGGCTGCGAAAAAAACATACACAAGCGTATATACAATACTAGCATTTTTTACGCAACGAGAAGTCCGCTACCAACGGTCTGTGGTCACTCATATATACACCGTCGTACTTGGAATGCAATAGTCCGAACTGTTCGAGTCTCAAGAGGAGTTTTTCCTCGGGTTCGGGACTGCTCTTGTCCACCATATCGCAATTGATTTTGGTGGTGATCTTTTTGGTGTATCCAGGAGCAAAAATGTAGTCAATGTTCTGTCCGCCGCTGAGTAAGACTTCTCCTTCGAATCCCGTTACCGTGGACTTGACGTGCCCGAACCGGTTGAAAGGGGTCACGAATTTGGCACTGTCCACTAAGCTGTCGGTAAGAATCTGGTATGCTTCTCCCTTGGGCTCATTGTTCAAATCTCCACATAGGAACGACGGCCATTTATTAATTTCCTTCATCTTATTGACAATCAATTCCGCAGACCCTATTCGGGAAAGTTCCCCTATATGATCCAAATGAGTGTTGAATACGTTTATGTGATTGCCGGTCTCCTTATGTTTCAAGGTCACATAACTCAAGATTCTGAGGTATTTGGCATCCCAGCCCTCCAACGACATTCTTTCGTTTTTATCATTCAACCAAATGGTGTCGTCAAAAACCAACTCCCATTCGGAGTTTTTGTATAAGATGGGTACAAACTCCCCAATATCTTCTCCGTCTATCCTTCCTCTGGCATAGTACGACCACTCTGGCTCATTTTCAGGAGAGAACTTGTTCAACTCATCCATAATATCTAGCATTTGGAACTTATACACCTCTTGTAACGCAACAATGGTATTGCGCAAGGCGTTGAATTTGATGGAGTTTGTGATTTTTCTATATCTATCATTCCATACTTCTTCTCCAGGAACAAGGATATCATGACCTCCATTCTTGACATTATGAGAGTATATTCTGAAACTGAGTGGCTTGATTTTATTGAAGTTTTGAGGCACAGTGGCATACGGTTTTGCATCGAAAATCACAGTCTTGGGTAACGATTTGCCAAACTTATCGGGGCTTGGAACACCCAACCGGCCATACCCTTGTTTACTTTTGGGGTTGTTACCGAACGTGTCCTCGTGGTCGATATCTCCGATCTTGTTGGCTTTCAAGTTTGCCAAATGATCTTCATCTCCTTCTTCCTCGTATATGCTTCCGTTTATGTTCACCTCTTCAGGATCATACTCATCAATTCCTCCCAAGAATCCTTTGGGATTGGCAGGATCCTCTTCTTGTTCCACTTCTGCCGCTTCTTCTGCGCCTCCGGAACCCGGTCTGAGAGAATTGGGTCTAGAATCAGAATAGGAATTCGAGTTCTGGTACTGTGAGTTTTCTGGATTGTACTGAGGCTGGTTGCCGGTGAGCTGCATGTTGTGGGGCTTGGAAGGAGGTTTGGGCCCGGTGTATTCTGAATCAGCTTTTGCCCCTGAACCAGCTTTTCCTGCCGAACCTTTCGTACTTTCTGTGTCTTTTTCTGGCTCTTTTAAAGAAGGCTTTTTCAGAGCCGGTTTGGGCTTGTTAGCATCCTTGCCTTTGGCGTCAGCTTTGGGTGTGGGGTCCTTGCCAGCTTTTTCAGTGTCTTTGTCTTTGACATCGCTTTTGGCGGAGCCTTCAGCGTCGGCCTTGGACCCAGACTTGGAGTCAGATTTTGTGTCTTTGGCTTTTGTGTCCTTAGCCTTTGCATTCTTGGCTTCTGCATCTTTAGATGTGCCACCTTTGCCCTTCAGCTTGGCGTTGGTGTTTTTATCTGTAGCTTTCGATCCATCTTTCTGCTTGGAGGTCTTTCCTTTGGACTTCTTCAACTCCTCGAAATCCTCACTGGCATTCTTGTTCTCCTTGTCTTGCAGCACCGTATCAATAAGCAAAGCGGGCTCAGTGTACAAATTGGGCTTCACCACAAAGACGATCAACCCTGCTAGCACCACCGAGAGAAGCACCACCAATCTTAGCCTCTTGGTGCTCAGTCTCTTTGTCATATTGAATCGATAAAAACGCGACTAGAATATTTATGGATCTACTTTTATAGTGTAGCTTTATAGTGTATATTGAGTTAACATGCTATTGAGCTAACATACTATTGAGCTTTGAGTCGCATGCCCTACCACGCAACAGATGCCACTAGACCCTCTGGTGAAGATCTCTTGACCATTTTTCTGAGCTCGTCGTAGGCTATCACCACGACTCCGAAACCCAATGAAATAAAATAGTATTCAACGGGCACGGAGTCGCTATCGATGGCTGACTGTAAGCCTGGAATGTAGTTCCATATGAACGTACTGGCGAATATGGGAGCCACTACTAACAATTTCCAGTTAAGTTTGTTGAAACACGACATGTGTCTTGTACGAACAGTAACGAGATTGAAGCACTGGAGTATCACCAAATTAACAAAGTAAATGGACGACGATCTAGCAAGCACGTCAGACATCTTTTCGGTCATCTCGTACTGGTGCAACTCACTGAAGTGAAAGCCCTGGCGTTTGAAATTCAAGAACGCCAACAACATCGACGTGAATGTGTAGAAGATTCCGAGTGTGAAGTACAGGTGAAGAAACAATTTAAGGTTCACGAGTTTTTCTCCCGACACCACCCGTGGCGGCTTGCTCATGATATCAGACTCCTCAGTCTCGTAGCTGATCATCATCGACATGATACAATCGGTCACACAACAAATGATGATCATGAGGAAACTCGAGAGCATCTGGGGGAACCCAAAAACCACGTTGAGAATCACCGGCCAGAGCTCGGAAAAACTACCTGCTGGCAATAAGTAACAGATGACTTTCTTCAAGTTGTCGAACACTAGCCTACCATGCTTCACGGCGTGAACAATGTCCACAAAAGAGTCAATGAGAATCAAATCACTGGCGTCTTTGGCAATCTCAGATCCGTCCATCATTGAGATTCCCACGTCTGCTTGTTTAATGGAGGGACTGTCGTTGACACCATCACCGATCATTCCTACGACATTTTGGCGTCTCTGGTATTCTTTCACGATCTTGAGTTTGTGTTCTGGAGTGGTTCTGCTGAAGATCACTGTGTGATACTCCATAACTGAGTCCCACTCGATCTCACTCATTCGGAACATTTCGTGTCCGTTGATCACAACTGCTTCCCTCTGAGAGTTGTGACTGCCACTCAATTGGTCAATGGTGTGTACGCCGCTGTTGGGATCCAAAATCCCACATTTCATGGCAATTGCTTTGGCAGTGACCTCGAAATCTCCGGTAATCATAACCACCTTGATGTGAGCTCTTTTGAGAGTGTGTATGGACTGAACGATCCCATCTCTCAATGGGTCACTTATTCCAACCATCCCCTCAATAGTGAAGGGATAGTCTTCGATTTGGATCTCGTGGTGCCCCTGGGCCGTTGCGTGGGCTTGTGCTTCTCGATACTCTTTCTCAGTGAACACACGTGACCCCAAAACCACCACTCTCTCTCCTTGATTGCACCACTCGAACTGCTGTTGGATAAGACGCTGACGCAAGCTGTCGTCCAAACTGAGTACGGTCCCGTCCACTTGAACGTGGGTGGCTTTATCAATGAGCATCTCGGGAGCTCCTTTGACAGTGAACAAGAAGCCTTCGTTGCACTTGTATACCTTCACCATATACTTGTTTTTGGAGTTGAATCCCAACTCGTCCTCTAATTCGTATCCACTGGTGTCGACGTCTCCTGAAAACTGGAGTATAGCTTTATCGGTTTGGTTGCCTACCACCAGCTCGTTGCATAGAGCTCCAATCAACTTCAACGAGTCCAAATCACCGTGGTAACACGAAACTGACATGTTTCCGGTGGTGAGAGTCCCGGTTTTGTCAGAGCAAAGCACATTGATGGCACCGCTGGTCTCGATGATAGAGAGACTCTTGCACAAGATCCCGTCACGTGTCATCCGTTTGGCAGTCACCACCAAACACACCGTCATAGACAAGGGAAGCCCTTCAGGAATGAACGACACAGCTACCGACACGATATCAACGATCAAAGTTGGAACATTGATCCAATCAGGGTACGACCGTCTCAACCAAGATGCCCATAAAATGATGAATATCACATTCACAATCACCACAAAGCACGAAATAAGCAATACAAACCGGAAGAGTTCTTTTTGTAACGTGGTCAAGCCCTGCTTCTTTTTGGAAGAGAGTTTGGAGATCCTACCGAAGATTGTTTCGTCCCCAATAGCAACAACAATTCCTTTACCAAATCCTCCAATGCAGCTTGTTCCTTGCATTGCGATTGACTCGTTTTCCAAGTAATTGCCATTATCACTATAAGGCTTTCCCTTGATTGCTTTAGTTTCACCTGTGAGAATGCACCGATCGAATTGTAAGTTTTGCAGTTCAATTATCCGTAAGTCAGCAGGAACTTTTGTGTTTTTCTCGATAATCACCAAGTCTCCAGGAACAAGGTCCTGGCTGTCCACTACAATGACGGCCCCCTCTCTAACAACCTTGGTTTCGTTGGGCAACATGTGGCTGATGGACTTTAGTATCTGTGAACTGGAGTAGTCCTGGAAGAAATTCAATAATGCCTGGAGAACAAAAACTGCCAATAACACGATCCCCAAGAGAAGATTGGCAAACGCAGGAGGGTCCCCCAAGGGCTTGTAACAGATAAGCACCAAGATACCAGCTATTAAGAGCAATGGACCAAATCCGTTGAAGAAATAGAAGAACACTCTTGTGAGAAGGTTGGATTCAGGCTTGGAGTGGATGTTTCTACCGAACTGTTTTTGTTTTACAGTGACTCCTGCACCAGAAAGTCCCTGATTCAAGTCGACATCCAATTGAGCACAAATACTGTCGATACCATCGGTGTGCCAAGTGAGGTTCAAAACAGAGTCGTTATCGAATTTCTCAACCTCAACTCCGGCACTAGAACCATCACCAAGAGTCTCTCCAATGTTATGAGAGATCGTCTTATACGCCGTTGGAAGTCTCCCACTGCCGGCTGTACCACCACTATCAACGGTGTAAAGTCTGCCCACTCTTTGTCTTGGTCTTCCACGGTCTGCATCGTCAGCAATTCGAACCTTATCGCAGTCGAAGGCACTTTCTGAGCCATCTTTGGAGATGATACTTAACGAGTCGAAATCTTTACTCATCTATTTAATCTACGGTCACTACGATCTGCCCGCTTTTATAATGCTATGTGTCCTCATCTTGTCGAAATACACGTTCACCCAGGGAAAATCCCTCATAAACAAACATGAAGCTGTGAAATAAATCGCTCATACTTAGTATTGAGAAAAATATCTCAGCCACTTGCGGGTTTTTTAATCTTTAGGTTTTGATTGGTCTCCAAATTAACATTTGAGGCATTTATGAGTTCTTGTTGAAGATAACATGTTGGGCTACTTAATTTCATGGTAACTTTGTGTGTTTTTCAGGAAGCCACTGGCTCAAACGGCCTTGCAATCGCAATTATTAGACGCAAGCAAGAAAATGTCGGTTCCGTGGTGGCGTAGTTCTCGTGGACAGGACTGGCACAGTTCTTGTGGATCCGACTGTAGTAGATTTCGTGTTTTACTAGCTGTTTTCGTGTTTGTGACGTATAAGCTTTTGCGTTTGCATTCGCTCTGTAATTCGTGAAGTGTACTTTCTGTACCTGTTATTTTTCTTTGAATGAGATCTTCTGTCTAATTACGTCAATAGTCCTACAACGCCTGTCTTCATGTGACCAGGTACATGGACGAACGCTCTCTGTTTTCTTTTTTTGATTCTTAACGATGGTTTGCCCGTTTCTGAATATTGCACATCTAATGCCGTGGCTGCAAAAAAATATGAGAGTAGAATAGTCCTACTTTGACACAACCCGTGGCTTTGACCGATGCCTGAGTTGTGTGTGTCGTATTCTGTACACCCAATTACGAGCATAGCATGGATCTTATCTTCTCCAGTAGGTCACAATTTTAGAGACTGATCAGAGGAATCGGCAACTGGAATAAACAGGTGGATCTACCTGGATTTATGTAAACAAACACGGCCTGAGGGTAGATGAAAGCATGTTGGTATGGGAAAGAAGGATGAAAGTATAACTTACCAGTATCTCAAAATGGAAATGCTTATTTGAGCCATGATTCATAGAACAAAATACGAAAACATATACAAATGGATGTACGAAGTGACAGACATTTCGCTGTGGCATGTGGTTTTCTCCTGACACCGTAAATTACACCATGTAGGTCGTCTACTTTCACGTCACATTCTATGGGGTCTCTATTTCAATTGCTGCAAAACTTGTACCTACCAAGATACAACACCCGCCACACCAATTAAAATCTACATAAGAGGACCAATTACAGCCTACATACACCCAGAAGCACACAAGTAACTGTCGATGTCCACTAGCCACGAAATTGGCATCGAACTGGCATCCTGTAAAGACACATTTCCCTTCCATGTACCCTCATCCTTTACCAAAGATTCGCATTGAGAAAAAATTTTCAATACTAAAGTTACAATGTCTACAGTTATTGGTATTTCCTTCGGTAACTCGTCTTCAAGTATTGCAGTTGCCAATGCCGACGGTAAAGTCGAGGTCATCGCTAACCCTGATGGAGACAGATTCATCCCATCTGTCTTGGCTTACGTGGGAGACGACGAATACCACGGCCAACAAGCCAATGCTCAGTTAATCAGAAACTCCAAAAACACTATTATAAATTTCAGAGATTTCATTGGTAAAACCTTTGACGAGATCGACGTGTCTGTCACCGCTGCTGGTGCTGAAGCCTTGAAAACTGAGGACGGTGGTGTAGGATTCAAGATCGACCAAGGTGAAGGCAAATCTCAAATTCTCTCAGTTGACGAAGTCACCAAAAGACACTTGGTCCAATTGAAGAGTGCTGCTGAAGACTACTTGGGTAAGGAAGTTGAAGGTGCTGTTATCACCGTGCCCACCGATTTCACCGAAGAACAAAGACAAAAGTTGACTGAATTGAGTAATGGAGTTGGATTGAAAGTCCACCAATTAATCAATGAACCAAGTAGTGCATTATTATCTCATTTGACAGTTAATGAAGAAGAATACAGCAAGAACAAGATCTACGTTGTTGCTGATTTTGGAGGCATCAGATCCGATGCTGCTGTAATTGCAGTTAGAGGAGGTATTCTCACCATCTTAACTACTTTACACGATAAGAAGTTGGGAGGTGACAACTTGGATGAAGCATTAATGGAATTTTTCGCCAAGGAGTTCGAAAAGAAGTACAAGGTCAACCCAAGAACAAATAAGAGATCGTTGGCCAAGTTGAAGAGCGAAAGTATCGTTGTTAAGAAGACTTTATCTAACGTTCAAACCTCTACTTGTTCCATTGAATCTTTGGCCGAGGGTATTGATTTCTACACCACCATCAACAGATTGAGATACGAGTTGACCATCAGACCTACCATCACCAAGATGGCCGCTTTCATCGAACAATTGGTTGAAAAAGCCGGATTGTTACCAAGTGAAATCGACGAAGTATTATTGGTAGGTGGTACTTCAAACACCCCCAAATTATCTTCTGAATTACAAGGACTTTTCCCTGAATCTACCACCATTGTGTCGCCCACCTTCGACTCCAAGGCCCAATTACCAAATGAATTGGTTTCCAGAGGTGCCGCTTTACAAGCTGCGTTGATCGAATCATTTGATGATGAAGAAATCAAAGAAAGTTTACAACCTATTGTTGTCAACACCCAACACTTGGTCAACTCCATTGGTATCAAGGATGCTGAGGGCAAGTTCGTGCCTATTGTGGTCAGTGAAACTGCCTACCCAATCAAAAGAAGCATCGAGGTCACCAACGGTGAAAGCAGTAGTGTGTCTATTGACTTCTACGAGGGAAAGAAAACCGTCAAGGAAACGGTGATTGAAGCTGAAAAGGTCGAATACAGTGACGATGAAGATTACTCCGATAGCGAAGAAGAGGAACCAGAGATTGTCAAGGAGGTTGTGGAAGAGTGTGGACAATTATTGGGTAGCTTGGCATTGAAAGACTTGAAGCCAAGCTCCAAGTTGGAGGTTATTATTAATATTACCCAAGACGGTAAGTTGCACTTGTCGTCAAGGGAGTTGAAGGTAGGTTCTGTTGCTACTAAGGTTGAATTGGAGTTTCAATAGGCGAATAGATATAGAAGAGACGAAGTGTAGATACCAGATCAACGTGCGACACTAGGGCGAGGGCCAGGGCCAGAACCAGGACCAGGCGATCTTGGCTGGGCCGAGCGAAGTCTGAGCGCGTGTAAGGGGCCACGCTGCTCGGTACCACGGATTGGCGCCAAGCGTTGCACGGTAGTGCCATGTGCGAAAGAACCTGAGCTGAGCTGAGGCTAGAAGCTGGAGACCAAACTGCATCATGTAAGACCGCCATGTTGTACGGTGAGATCCCCGGACGAGGGACGGTCCTGCCAGTGCACCCGGAACCCCGTCGCTAAGCACGCCTCCTGTTCGCCTCCCACAGCCAGACCTCTCCCCGTACACCACCCGAGATCCTAACAGGTGAGCGCATACAATTCGCGGTAATTTGACACCTGGCTATGTGGATCGCACAGCCTAAAAATAATCATTTCCCCAATTTATTTGTCCACAAAAAATTGGTAAAACCCAAACCATACATAGTTTAGTAAAGTACCAACGATGCCAGTGTTCAGAAGTAAGTCAGGAAAAGTGGTGGAACAACAGTACGAAAGCCACCTCCAAAGGGATGACAAAATGCACTCTGCTAATGTGCATGATCCGATTTTAACTGCTGTTAATGAAGCTCAACCTTTTGAACAAGCAGCAGACAGAACGTTTGAAAGAAGGCCCTCATATTTGTCGCAGGATAGTGCCAACTTGAAGGACATTTTCGGCCAGCCAATCAGCCAAAGTGACATGTCCAATCCAACAAGAGCTAGAAATGAAAGACCTTTGGACACCATTCGTGGATTTGAATATGCCATAACCGGAGATGTTTCGTACCGTGACCAGTTAGAAAGTTCCAGATTGGGATGGGGATTCCATGACGATTTCTCCTACCAGAATCTTGTTCCTGGAGCCACCAGAAATGACAATTTGGGTCCTTCCGAGTATTCCAGGCCCACTATTAATTTCGATGATCAGCCCATGTACTCGGCACAGAATTATAGTGCCAGTGATTTGAAAGCAAACAACAAGCAGAAGAAAAAGAGAGGGCTTTTTGGTAGAAAAAAGTAAGAGTGACGAGGCGAGGGAATATATAGGGACTGAGATTAAACGAGAATCAGACGGTGAGAGAATGGGTGCGTGAATGGAGAATACGAGAAGTGAGAAAGTGAGAAAGTGAGAAGTGAGAAGAAGAATTGAGAATGAAAGAGTATGAATGAAAGAGCGAGAATGAGAGAGCGAGAATGAGAGAGCGAGAATGAAAGAGCGAGAATGAAAGAGTATGAAAGAATGAGAATGAAAGAGTATGAATGAGAGAGCGAGAATGAAAGAGTAGTGACAAGTAGTCACAAGAAGCACCCACTCAACAGAATGTGACGAATCTCCACGATATGTATAATGTAATAAACGGTTGGTTTAATGCCATACGCGCTATTGTCTCTAGCCCACTCGGGCTCCTAAGTCTCTGCCACCAAATGGCATTCATCTCATGGCATTTTACACGCATGGCGTTTCGTTTCAGGTGTGAATTTTCTTCCGTTTTCGCCACATTGGTACAGTTTTTTTCCACACCGTGTGCAGGATTCAGGTACCCATAAATACCAATCTGATCCACTACCGTCAAATTTCTAGATCTTAGCAGTCACTCCTTTCATTCCGCTATAGTCGAACACGGTGCTTCTTGTAACAATAACACTCGCTGGCGTTCAATCCCAAATATCCACGTTCCTTTTCACTGTCACTGACATTCCATTGCTATTGCTATTGTCATTGTTCTTATTCCCACGCATTTGAGGTTGAGATTGAGATTGAGATTTGTTTGTTGAAATCTTTACCATGGATCCACTGCAAAACGCACCAGTCCAATCAGCGCAGGCCGCTCACGCTGAAGCTGCACAGATACAGGCCCAGCAGCAGGCCCAGATAGCCCAACATGCCCAAGCTGCTCAACAAGTTGGCCACGCTTCCGAGCGATCACACAGCCGAGTGCAAAATCAGGCACAACAGGCACAACAAGCACAACCGGTGCAGAATCAGGTACAGAGTCAGGTACCACAGCCCCGGCAAATTAATTTCAACGTCAGTGACCACTACCAGATCCTCGAGGTCGTAGGAGAAGGAGCTTACGGAATCGTTTGCTCTGCAATCCACAAACCCACGGGCCAGAAGGTGGCCATCAAGAAAATAGAACCGTTTGAAAGAAGCATGTTGTGTCTCCGGACCCTACGGGAACTCAAGCTTTTGAAGCACTTCAACCACGAAAACATCATTTCCATGTTGGCCATTCAAAGACCAATCAGCTACGAACTCTTCAATGAGATTTATTTGATCCAGGAATTGATGGAAACAGACTTGCACCGAGTGATCCGCACCCAGAAGTTGAGTGATGACCACATCCAGTACTTCATCTACCAAACATTGAGGGCATTGAAGTGTCTTCACTCGGCCAATGTGCTTCACCGAGACTTGAAGCCCTCCAATTTGCTTTTGAACTCCAATTGTGACTTGAAGATCGGGGATTTCGGTTTGGCAAGAAGCATTGCTAGTAGTGAAGACAACTTCGGGTTCATGACTGAATACGTGGCCACCAGATGGTACAGAGCCCCGGAAATCATGTTGACTTTCCAGGAATATACCACTGCAATTGATGTTTGGTCTGTTGGGTGCATATTGGCAGAGATGCTCACAGGAAGACCTTTGTTCCCCGGAAGAGACTACCATAACCAGTTGTGGTTGATCATGGAGGTTTTGGGGACTCCAAACATGGAAGATTATTATAATATTAAGCTGAAAAGAGCAAGAGAGTACATTAGATCATTGCCATTTTGTAAGAAGGTTCCGTTTGCAAACTTGTTCGGAGGCCCTGCCAACCCCGTCAACCCGCTTGCACTTGATTTGCTTGAAAAACTCTTAATCTTCAATCCTGCAAAAAGAATTACTGTTGATGATGCCTTGAAGCATCCATACCTAAAACTATACCATGATCCAAATGATGAACCAATAGCTGAAAAGATTCCCGAGGACTTCTTTGACTTCGACAGAAAGAAAGACGAACTCAGTATCAGTGACTTGAAGACATTATTATATAATGAAATCATGAAACCTTTATAATTGTATAAATAGAAGTTGTAATATACATAACTATAAATATGAACTTGAGGCACGCGTTTTTTCGGCGTTGAGAAAAAAAACACTCTGTAACAATTTGATTCGAGAATGAAGTTATTGGCAGTCTTTTATTTGTTGGGGTTCATTGCATGTCACAACGTGTTATTGCCTCCTTACGGTAAGCAGTGTTTCTTCGAAAACTTGAAGAAAAATGACGAGTTGGCTATTTCTTTCCAAGTTGGTTCAAGAGACCCTCTGAACAGTGAACAATTGAAAGCCGGATTTCATGTGTCTGGCCCTAACGGCCAAGTACTCATCAAAACTGACGAAACTGACCACGGCGATGAGAATGTGAGGATCAACCAGGATGGTAAGTATACTTATTGTTTCTCTAACGAAAAGTCCAATAGAGTGGATTTGGATGTTTCATTTAATGTCCACGGAGTTGTGTATATTGATTTTGAGAACCCAGACCCAAACACCTTGGATTTCGCCATCTTGAGATTGAGTCAATTGACCAGTGATGTTAAAGACGAACAGGGATACTTGGTTATTAGGGAAAGAACCCATAGAAATACTGCTGAATCTACAAACTCCAGAGTCAAATACTGGTCTGCTTTCCAAATCATCATGGTTGTGGCCAACTCCCTTTTCCAGATCTACTACCTCAGAAGGTTTTTCGAGGTTAAGCTGGTTGTGTAGGATAGGAATAAACGAATGATTGAATATATGGTCACGTGATGAAAGGCTTGCGGTCACGTGAACAAATTGCGGTACTGACACGACCACTATTCTGGTTGGTTCGGCTAAATTGAGGGTGGCACGCTGCGTGGATTGTTTTCGGGGTAGGTCACGTGAAACCTTTTGTTGGTTGGCTTTTTTTGTTTTTTGCCCGGATAAAAGGAATCCCCTGTCCCTTCCCTACCACCGAACCATTGACGTCTCGCACAGCACACCCGTTCACCGCCGTTAAAGTGCCCCAGTTTTTCCCCAGCTCATCCACACATCTCTCCAGTATGTGCCATTGGTCAATCACCAACACGGCCATTCAATAAACAATCCAGTAAACAGATAACCCCACACATCCTACAATCCAGAGTCGTGGCACTAATCCCCGACCACGATTTTCGGACTTACTTGCATGGCATTTACGGCATCAGCTGCAATAATAGTTCCCCTCAAAACGGTTACACAAAATTATCATAAGCTCCAAGTGAGGAATATATAAAACGCAATTTTGCTCATAAAAAAATCAACCATGTCCACATACTTTCCCGAAGTCAAGGAGTTACCACCAGATCCATTATTTGGATTGAAAGCTAGATACGTTGCTGATAACAGAAGCGATAAAGTGGATTTGGGTATTGGTGCTTATAGAGATAACAACGGTAAACCCTGGATATTACCAGCAGTGAGAAAAGCTGAAGTCAAGTTAATCAACGATCCTAACTATAATCATGAATACTTGGCGATCGAGGGATACGGGGACTTTGTAAACAACGCTTCCAAGATCATCTTGGGTAATCTGTCTGTAGCTATCAAAGAGAATAGATTAATCTCTCAGCAGAGTTTGAGTGGAACTGGAGCTTTGCACTTGGCAGGTAAATTCTTGAAAGAATTCTACCACAAGAAGGACGCCAAACTCTACTTGTCGAAACCCACATGGGCCAACCATAACCAGATTTTCCAGACGTTGGGCTTTGAAACTGATAGTTATCCTTACTGGGACAATGATACCAAATCTTTGGATTTGGACGGGTTTTTAAAAGCTATTGACAACGCTCCTCAGGGCTCCATCTTCTTGTTGCACGCATGTGCGCACAACCCCACGGGATTGGACCCTACCAAGGACCAGTGGGTGCAAATTTTGGATAAGTTGGTGGCCAAAGACCATTTACCGTTATTTGATAGCGCCTATCAAGGATTTGCCAGTGGAGATTTGGAGTTGGACAGCTACTCCATCACCACGGCCGTAGACTCCAAGAAATTCAAGGCCCCCATCGTCATTTGCCAGTCTTTCGCAAAGAACTGTGGAATGTACGGTGAGAGAGTTGGAGCCGTGCACGTGATACCCAGTGAACTGAGTGACGCCTTGAACAAGGCCATTGCTTCACAGTTGAAAAAGATCATCCGTTCGGAGATCTCCAATCCTCCTGCGTACGGGTCCAAGATCGTGGCCACTATCCTAAGCGACGAGCAATTATTCGCTCAGTGGAAACAAGATTTGGTGACTATGTCCTCGAGAATCAAGGAAATGAGAATCAAGTTGAGAGACTCGTTGGTTGCTTTACAAACTCCCGGAACCTGGGACCATATTGTCAACCAGACCGGAATGTTTTCGTTCACAGGATTGACTCCAGACATGGTTAAGAGATTAGAAGAGAAACACGGGGTATATTTGGTGAGTAGTGGCAGAGCTTCTGTTGCTGGATTGAACGAGGGAAACGTTGACAAGGTGGCCAAGGCCTTTGACGAGGTTGTAAGATTCTATGCCAAGAGTAAGCTTTAGTGTGAGTAGTAATGAACACCAACGACACCGAACCAGAATGTAATTGTGTAAACATCGAATGATGAATCGAATGATGAAATGGTTCGATTCAGCCTCACCCAACTGATTTCTCATTTCGTTACTTGATTTTGCAACTCTGACTCAATCGCAGCGAAAAAAATTATTTTCAACAGAACAGTATGTCTACATTTGGAACATTATTCAGGGTCACCACCTACGGAGAGTCCCACTGCAAGTCAGTTGGGTGTATAGTGGACGGGGTTCCACCAGGCATGGACTTGACGGAAGACGATATCCAGCCTCAGTTGACCAGAAGAAGACCCGGTCAGAGCAAATTGAGTACTCCAAGAAACGAAAAGGATAAAGTCAGCATTCAGAGTGGAACTGAGTTCGGTAAGACGTTGGGGTCTCCTATCGGTATGTTGGTGCTCAATGAAGACCAAAGACCCCACGATTACGGTGAAATGGATTTTTACCCAAGACCTTCTCACGCAGATTGGACTTATATTCAGAAATACGGAGCCAAAAGTTCCAGTGGAGGAGGAAGATCTTCTGCCAGAGAAACCATCGGTAGAGTGGCTGCTGGTGCCATTGCCGAAAAGGTTTTGAAGCTCGCCAATAACGTGGAAATCGTTGCTTTTGTTTCCCAAATAGGTGGTGTTTCAATGAACAGAGACTGTAACGACCCTACATTCTTGAAAGTGTTGAACGAAGTCACCAAAGACAGCGTGGACGCCACCGGTCCCATCAGGTGTCCTGACGAAAACATCAGGGAAGAGATGGTCAAGGTGATTGAGAAATATAGAGACGCAAAAGACTCCATTGGAGGTGTGGTGACATGTGTTATAAGAAACTGTCCTATTGGATTGGGAGAGCCATGTTTCGACAAGTTGGAAGCCCAGTTGGCCCACGCCATGTTGTCGCTTCCTGCCACCAAAGGATTCGAAATTGGTAGTGGATTTGAAGGTGTCAAGGTCCCTGGTTCTAAACACAACGATCCATTTATCTATGACGAAGAATTGAAAAGATTGAAAACGAAAACAAACAACAGTGGAGGTATCCAGGGAGGAATCTCCAACGGTGAAAACATTTACTTCTCGGTGGCTTTCAAATCCGCTGCAACCATCAGTCAAGAACAAGAAACTGTGACATACGAAGGTAAATCGGGTGTTTTGGCTGCAAAAGGTAGACACGATCCTAGTGTCACTCCTAGAGCGGTTCCTATAGTGGAAGCCATGGCTGCATTGGTGGTTGCCGACCAGTTCTTGATTCAAAACAGCAGAAAAAGCACCATGAACATCATCTCCCAATAGATTTTGTAGTTAGTTATATTACCGGTTTTGCAGTAATTGCAATTCAATAGACAAAAAATGCGACTCGCTGCGAAAGTAGTTTTTTTATCAGTGAGCTTACAATGGATAAGATCCAGATCAGTTTGTTATCAATCCTCTTGGGGTTGTTTGTGATCATAGTGATCTACTACGTACAGAACCTCGAGCTCAAGGGGAACAAAAAAGACTCATTTCTCATCATTGGCCACAATTTTAGTGGGAAAACGTTGCTCTTTAATAAGCTCACAGGTAAGGTAAATGTGAATACCATTTCTTCATTGGAAGCTAATTATGGAACAGTCCATCTTCCCCTCAGCAATGAGGCCATCGCAAAGCCATTCCAGTTGATAGACTATCCTGGATACTTGAAGTACGAAAATGTGTTCAAGTCCGTGGCCACAGATATCAACTTGAAAGGAGTGATCTTTGTGGTGGATAGTGATCGAGCCAACTTCACTAGAGACATCAATTTCATTTGCTTGAAGCTCTTCAAGATCCTCACAATCACCGAGTCGCTCCCCAACGGCGTGGACTTTCTTTTGGCAGTGAATAAAACCGATTTGTTCAGTGCTTTACCTGTAAGTAAAATAAAGAGCTTATTGGAAGCAGAAATGACCAAAGTCATTGACAGCGAGTTGAAAAACAACGAAGAAGATCTTTCGTTCTGGATCGATCACGTGCCCTTTTCTTTTGAGAGAATGAAGGGAAACATGGAGTTCAAAGGTGGATCTGTGTTGAAAGATAAGTATGGTGACTGGACAAACTGGTTGGACGAGCGGGTTGTGAATCCGTAGTGCAAGGTGGTAAGCTGCTGTAGTGGAAAAGGGCTCAACTAAGACGATCAAATAGGTCACATGATCAATGGATCAATGGATTGTATAATATAAGTCTATTTGCTAGCCAGTAGAAGGCCCCGGTGTTCCAGGTGCACTACCGGGAGAATTTCCGGTCCCACTGTCAGGTGCACTCCCTAGTGTGCTTGAAGATGCGCTTGTTGGGGCTGTTCCTGGTGCACCTTTGGGAGCAGAAGGAAAGAATCCGGGGTTTTGGAGGTCCTTTTGTCTCTTGTCAGCAGCCTTCTTGTTGATATAACTCTTGAGCCTCATTCTATATATATCTTTGTGAAGGGTGTAGTCCTTGAATTCGAAGTCGGCAATATTTTTCTCGAGTTGTTCGATCTTCTTAATGTGAATGTCTCTCTCTTTGACCAAGTTATCATACGTAGAACTGTTGGATTTATCGTCTTCCTTGGCAGAAGAAGCAGAAAAGCCGGGGATTTTATTGAATATAGACGGCTTCTTTTTGTCTATCTCGAACCCGAGCTTCTTGGTCAATGCTTCAAGCTCTTGCTTATCTTTTACTAGTCCCTCATATACCTCGTTTGGAGCGTTGGATGCAAACAGAGGATCCTTGAGATGGCTCTTACACACATAGAAAAAATCAACGTTATTGGCAGTAATAAGCACGTGGCTGGTGGGTTTATAACATACTACACACGCCTTCAGTTGGGCATCTGCCACCCGGCGAAGCTTATATTCATTTTTGAATGGAGTAGACATAGAGATAAGTAGCGCGACTTTCACATCTGCCAAATGCTGGTATGGGTGAATGAGAGATAGAGGCGTGACACGTGACGAGGGCATACAATTGGCGAATTCGAGGGTTCAGTGTAAACACAGGTAGGCTGTATGGGTTAGCCGATGATGTAACCGGCAAAAAGCCCATAACAACACGCCCGAGACGATACAGGCACCACGAGGTGTTGATTGCCATTGGGTTGTGCGAGGAATGTTTGGTGCGAGCCTCGTCCGAGCCTGGTGCCACTGCGGTGCTAGCTTCGTGCCAAGTAGCGCCAAGTGCGGGGCGTGACGCGATTGCCAAATCGCAAATGCGAAGCCGAGTGTGAGAAATTTTCAGAGAAAAAAGTGTCATTTTTTAGCCCCTTTATAATCCATACACTCGATAAGTATCTTGGATAGTTTTATAAAGGTGATTCAAAGATCTACTGATTATCCAAACAAGCTTCTCGTCCCAAGCTACCCCCTTCCGAAACTTCCCGCTTTATAAGCCGTTTTCCCATCTTATTAAACACGTCTCGTATCGATTGTTTATAATCCATTAGTGACTCATTTAATAATCAAGATCTAGAATATGTCAGATTACCAAGAGGCTGACATAGACTCCATCGTCGACAGATTGTTGGAGGTGAGAGGATCCAGACCCGGTAAACAAGTCAATTTATTGGAACATGAAATCAGATATTTGTGTACAAAAGCAAGAGAAATATTCATTCAACAACCAATTTTATTGGAATTAGAAGCCCCTATCAAAATCTGTGGAGACATCCACGGTCAATACTACGACTTGTTGAGATTGTTTGAATACGGTGGATTTCCTCCTGAAGCCAATTACTTATTCTTAGGAGACTATGTTGATAGAGGTAAACAAAGTTTGGAAACCATCTGCCTTTTATTAGCTTACAAGATCAAATACCCCGAGAACTTCTTCATCTTGAGGGGAAACCACGAATGTGCTTCCATCAACAGAATTTACGGATTTTACGACGAGTGTAAGAGACGTTATAATATCAAATTATGGAAAACTTTCACCGATTGCTTCAATTGTTTGCCAATTGCCGCCATAATCGACGAGAAGATCTTTACGATGCACGGTGGTTTGAGTCCCGACTTGAACACCATGGAACAAATCAGAAGAGTCATGAGACCAACCGATATTCCCGACGTCGGGTTATTGTGTGACTTATTATGGGCCGATCCTGATAAAGATATAACCGGGTGGTCCGAAAACGATCGAGGTGTTTCTTTCACTTTTGGCCCCGATGTGGTGTCCAGATTCCTACAAAAACATGATATGGACTTGATCTGTAGAGCCCATCAAGTGGTTGAAGATGGATACGAATTCTTCTCCAAAAGGCAATTGGTGACTCTATTCTCAGCTCCAAATTACTGTGGAGAATTCGATAACGCCGGTGCCATGATGAGTGTGGATGATAGCTTGTTATGTTCTTTCCAAATCTTAAAACCTGCTGATAAGCAATCAAAATATCCTCCACATTTGATGAGTAATCCTCAAAGAAAACAAAAAAGAGGATCAAAGTGAGCTACTTAAACCAATGTATTTTTACTAGGGATGGACTCAATTGGCATCCTTCAATCGTCTCTTAGATATAATCCAAGCGCCCAAATCTGGGCCTGGATCTAATTTACGTCTGCACTCACTCCTATCTACTGCCACAAGTCCAATTTTAACTTTGAACGTCTTCATTTCAATATTTTTTGTAACGAATCATGACCAGATTGGTCCAATACATGTTTCCAGTTTGGTCATTGAATTATCTATAGTTTGAATAAATCTTTATGTACTGATAACCTTGCTCTTATCTAATCGCTAGTAAAAAAACAGTCACTCAGTCACATGATCCAAGCCCTGGCCTCGCGTAGTGCGCGCGAAAATTTTTCGACTCACCAGGCACTAAAAACTTTTGAGAACTTTTCGTTACATATACTAAGTTACACAAGATGGTATGTGAAATGATACAAGCAAGCTGGTTATGACGGCAAAGTGGTGGGTAGACAGTGTGTACATGAGGAGGGTATTATATGTGGGAAATTGTAGAGGTGTCAATCACTTTGAATGTGAGATCCACTCGAGTACTTCACCAGTTTGGTTTCCATTGCGATTCCAGTCCTAAGGAATCAGCCTTAACGTTTAATTTACGGCAGAATACCCAGCCAGTGACTACTTGTCCTAGAAGATGTTCGTGTTTCCAAGTGGAAGGGTGCAAAAGTGTAGAATCAATAGTCACGATCACACGAAGAAGTCCATGAAATGTAATTAGAATCACCTGAATTGCATCGATCCCAAGCACACCATTGCCACTGCCATGAAAGTTTTCACAATTCCAAGAACATGCCCATGTCACATGTCTCCACGCTCTGTCGGCCTGTTGTTTAAATTCCCAAACTCCTACTAACATTTACAGGTTTTAGTTCAAGATTTGTTAAATCCTAGCCCAGCTACTGAAGCTCAACAACACAAGAAGAAGACCTTAGTCCAAGCTCCAAGATCATACTTCATGGACGTCAAGTGTCAAGGATGTTTGAACATCACCACCGTCTTCTCTCACGCCCAAACTGCTGTCACTTGTGACAACTGTTCCACCGTTTTGTGTACCCCAACCGGTGGTAAGGCTAAGTTGACTGACGGATGTTCTTTCAGAAGAAAGTAATTACACTTGTATAATTTAATATTACACCGCATAGAATGATTGTAAATTCGCAATATATTAAGTAAGACAAATCTGGAGTTGCAAATAAAATCGTAAAAGTCGCGAAATCTATGTTCCAAAATCTATAGTTTCTTGAATCTGATTTGCAGTAATGCGACTTGCGAATTAGAAGATTGCAAAAATTACCAAATATGGACTCCACATAAACACTAGTAAGTCTTTTAAAACTTAACTAAAAATCCCCAACATCAGTTCTTCTCGCTAACATGATCATCTACTGGGCGCTAATAGCGGTACTTGCCACTACCGGGTTGGCTCTGAAGACATTCTACTCTTTCACAAATGATACCATATACCTACAGCTAGACAACCAAGATTTGGTTAGTTTGCACTTCTCCATCTCAGGGGACACAGATGGCCTCGACATCACCACTTTGTCTCAACCACCAACCGGTGCCTCGTTATTCACTGCAAATGACCAGTTATATGCCATGGGATCTGGAGACTCCGATGAAATGAGTTTATATGCTTACTCTGACGGAGATGATACCTGGAAAAGTCTCGAGTTAAACTTCACAGATATCGAAGACAAGAAACACTACGACCAGTCGACATACTTGGACTCCGTGGGGTCGTCAGAAATTTACATTTATGGTGGTATTGATAAGCACGAATATGTCTCGAATAGACTCATTTCCTTGGACTTGGATACCTTCAAACTCTCCAACATCACCACCTCCACGAAGCCCCAGCCATTCTTTGGGTCCGGAAATCTCTGGGCCCCCGATCTGCTGACACAATTGTTGATTGGTGGAAAAAGTAATGGCGGTTGGTTGAACATGTTTCAACTTGCAACTTGGAATTTTGAAAGTGGCTGGTCCTTCAAACTGGTATCAAAGAGTGGCTTTGACGTCAATAGCAGGAGAGGTGCCTTAGTTTTGCCTGTTTTCAACAAATTGGCCAACTCTTCTGTTGCGGAGATCTCCAATAATTATAAAGTATCTCAAGTGTTGATAATTGGAGGTACGCAAAATAACCAGAAAAGCACGCCCCAACTCGTATATTTGGACGTTTCCCAAGGAGATTGGGAGTACAAAAAGCCAGAAGGTAATTCTGACTTCAGAGTCGACGATTATCTCGGGTTTGCAACTGTGTTCGAGAACATTGTGGCGGTTGCAAAAACCTCAAAAACCTCAAAACGAGACGGCTACGAGGCCCAGTTATTTGATCTTGACTTCCAACCAATTCTGAAGTTAAGTATCCCCAAAGACGCTAAAGCTGCCACAAACTCCATGAAAAACCTGATCCAACAAAAGGCGATCTTAGGAACCGTCATACCCGTTTGTGCCCTCATTGGAATAGTAGCAGGAGGATACTTTTATATGAAGAAGAGAAAAGCCACCAGACTCGAGAAAGAGCTCAACGAACTCAACTACCATTTCGAAAACACTTACAAGGCCGAAAAGACCGGCAATAGTATATTCAACGATTCCCATTCCACACTCGACGCCAATTCAATTGACTCGTGGGTGAGAAAGAGACAAGAATTTGATAAGAAACAGTTCATGCACAGCCAAGAGACGCTCTCTAAAGATCCGTTTTCCAGCGAGTCTGCAGAGCACGACTACTTCTCTGTACAGCCACACGCTGATGATGAAGACACAGGGTCGATTCTCGAGACTCCCAAGCCGCTTCGTACCATTACAAAGTTGAACAAGCTGGTTAGTCGACTCAAGAAGTCCATCAGTTTCAACAATCTTCCTTCGCCGGAAAAGCGGTCCAACTTGTTAAATGACGATGAGTCCCGTATAGAGAGCTCTGTGCCAACGAGAACAAACACCAGAGCGACTACTGGGCCATACAAGTCCTCCAGATATAAGTCACTTGATCCCAACGCCAGTGCTAGAGAGTCGCATGAACTCGATGCAAGTATGCCAGAGTTTGAGGATATCGAGGACGAAGATGATTTCCAAGATGATACCAACCACTACGTGGGGCACCACACCATGGGCCATCATCCGCAGCAATTGGACTATGACTCTGATGACGAGTCCCTTGGCAATCTCGACGTGCAGGTGCTTGTTAGTTCCAAGAGAAGGTCCACTCTTAAAGTGGTAAACCCAGATGCGTATTCCACGAGACTGAACTCTGTGCGACTGGAAATCAAGCCCCACACCTCTCTACGGTATAGAACTCCATCCAATGAATCTGCTAAGTAACGAATAAACGACTCTACCGACTACTAAAGACTCTACAAGACTCTATCAAAATTGCACTAATTTTGCAATCCGCGAATACGGTTTCTCGAGTGCAAGTTGAAAAGGTGATAACGGAAGCCAAAGCTCAAGCATAAGCACAAGCACACGCACGATCCACAATCCAAACCAGATCCTTGGCAATGAATATTGACGGTCAATACGACGAGGATGTGTTTGAGCATCTGGGGTCGTATCCTGGGGAATCTGCTAATACGGTACAAAGTCCTGACGGAATTAACTCTAATAGGGATGGTTTCTTGATAGACTCCATGGACGTCAATGAGGACCACGGAATCCACTTCGATACAAACATGGGCCTACATCAGAATGCTGAGTCGCTACTAGAGACGGAATTGGATCCCAAAATCAACTCTTTTTATGACGAGCAAAATGCCATATCGTTCACTCTACCGGGAGCTTTCAAAGCCAACGACTTGATGGATATCGATGATTCTCCTCCCTTCACTGTGGATCTGGACATATATTTTGACTCCCCAACCCCACAGCTCAACCAAAACCAAAACCAGCAAAAGGATCACTTTCCTCATAATCAGTATTTTACAAAAGTATTCAAAAACGACGATGTCCTGCCAGGAACAAACGTATCCCCAGACTCGAATTTGGTCCCCTCTGCTGTGAACACTCCTGCATACCTGTCAAGACAAATGGACACTCCGAGATCCAATTCAAACTACTTCGAAGCTTCTTACCAAGACCAATATGATGACGGCTCCATTTACTCAGCAGTCATAAATGACCACGACACACAATCACAAGTGCATCTACGCAACGCTTCCATCGACAGCCACTTCAATCCGCCGTCCATCTCCGTGACGCACCCTCATCATCTGAGCTTCTCTACCAATCCATACATCAACGATCTTTCTCCGTTGACTACCACCACCTCGTTGACCCCGTCCGTCAATTCCATCCACTCGACCCAACCGTCGTTCTTCTCAGCCCACCAGTATCTCCCCAGACAGTCGATTGAGTTGACCAACTCGCATAGGAACTCTGTGGATTTCATGAAACGAAACTCCATTGACTCTTCAAACTCAAACCAGAGATTACCCAGGGCCAACAACAACCGGTATTTGAGTTTCACAAACTCCATCTCTAACTATATCCCTTTCATGGGTGATAAAACTAGCCAGAGACAAACTGCCAACGTCAATGGTGGAGTGTCAGGGCCTCCTTCTCCCATTTCCAGAAATTCTAGTGGCAGCTTATTTATGAATCAGCCTAGTCCTCGCTCTGAGCAGCGACAGCCTTCGAAGCATCTCATCAGGAGCATTTTCAAGTCGAATCCGTCGACTGAAGTGCCGGACTCTGCACCTGGTGGTGACGAAGTTGTGGACCCATTCATGAAGGAACCTGATTCCCATGAGTTTTTCGTCACTAGCCCCAAAGAAGAAGATACGGAACCTGGGGACCTCAATTCCAATACCAAAAAACTTAAGAAGCAAAAAAGAGGCCTTTTCACCAGATTCAAAACTCCTGGTAGACAAGAAGATCTCCTGGAAGTAACAGAGCAAGGAAAGCACAGTGCAAGCAACTCGTTGAACGACGAGCCTGGGTTCAATGTGGATTCTGCTTATGCGTCCAATGTCTCTCGTACGCCGTCTTCAGCTAATACTGTGAGAACAAACAACGACGTGAATGTGGACGGTACTGGGCCTGTCAACCAACCAGATTACGCTGCATTATTCGAGAACGTCGGCAAACGGAAGAAAATGGGTAAGAACAATACTTTCAAGAAGTCCAAGGCCAAGGACAAGGAGAAAGAACAGGATAAAATGAAAGATAAAATCATAGAAGAAGAAAACCTTGGTGATGGTATTACTTTGATAAGCCATGACTCCACTTCCTTGAGCAAACACCTGCTTCAGTCTTCAGAAAGCTACTCGTCCACTAGTGTCAAGATAAAGCTCGAAGACGATCTGGGAGTGGAAGACGATACCGGCAATGTTCTCTCCAATGCGTCTAAGAAGCTTTTGAATTCTAAGTTGATCCGAAGAAAAAACTCAAAGAATCAGTCGGAGCTCAAGAATGTCAAGTCCAGAGTGGTGGCCGATGGAAAAGAGGTTGAGCTCGATTTGAAGACGTTGGATCTTCCTCCTGATGCAGAAGCATATCCGATCAACATAGTCCATTCCAACACCAAAACAAGGGGACGTAAGGAAAATAAGGAAGCTGATTTGACTGACCTGACGAAAATCTACTTGTGCACGTATTGCTCCAGGAGATTCAAACGACAAGAGCACTTGAAGCGACATTTCAGGTCGTTGCATACGTTCGATAAGCCCTTTGACTGTAATATCTGCCACAAAAAGTTTAGCAGATCAGATAACTTGAATCAGCATTTGAAAACACACAGGGAAGCAGGCGAGTTTCCCGAAACTATCAAGGAGTGAGAGATAGGTCAATTTTATAGTTCAAGAGTTCAATACTCTGTGCATTAGTTGCACTTTTTATGACAATATATGGGTACAATTTATTTCCATTACTATAGTAAAACAGGGTCTATATAATTAAGTGTGACAGAATTGAAAGGTATTAATGCATGCTTTAGTTGGGAACACTCTTGAAGTTTTGGAGAAGGTTTCTGGTGATTTCATCCTCGGCTTCAATGATTCTTATGGGAGATTTTTCTGGAGATTCTGGGTTTATGAAATCCACACCTCCATGACAAATGTTCCTCAATCTATGCTTTTTCATGGCATCAATTCTTGCGAACTCCTTACCACATTCACACCTACAATGTCTTGATTCTAGATGACCTTTTGTATGACGATTCAAGTCGTGTTGTCTGACGAATTTCTTGGGACAGTACATACACGAAAATGGTCTATCACTCAAATGCGTTTGAATATGAGACCTCACGTTATATCTTCTGGTGAATTTCTTCCCACAATCTTTGTAGGTACATGTGAACACTTTGTTTTCGTCTGGGCCTTCGAAGTACCTGTCTAGCTCTCCGGGTGGTAAGAGTGACGTTTTCTTTATTTTCTTTTTGGGTGAGCCTTGTTTTATAGCTTTTTTAACATCTTTATTGGCTTTTGCACTTGGAGACACCAACGGACTCCATTCCAATAGCACGTTCCTCGATGGAGTCATGGGAATGGACGATCCTTTCATGGGTGTGAGCTGTGTAACTGTCTCATTTACATCAACAGTGTCGTCTCCATTCGTGAGACCTACAGGTGCGTTTCTGAAAGGACTGGAATGGAAAGCACTTTTCAACGGCGAAGACGCTTCAGAAGGGTTCATGGGTGACTGGTAGTTGTTGTCGTAGTAGCTGGAATCGTCAGAGAAAAACTGGGGGTTGTAGAAATACTGTGGAGCAGTAGGAGAAGAATTCAACCGAACATTGTTGATTTGCACGGGACTGGACTCTCTGGTGTATGGAGCTGGTGATGGAGATTGTTCGGGAGACCCCTGGCTCAATTTGGGAGGCGAAGGAGGCGGTAAGTAGGTGTTTTGGTTATTCATAAACTTCTTGGTGGGTGAAGGGTCGTGCACTGGTATGGGAACATACTTGATAGGTTTTTCCTGTTCTAATAAGGGCTCTATATCGTCGACGTAGTCGTCACTCTTGTGCTGGTACTGTTTGTCATTATTGAGTCTGTTCAACTCCTGTAAGTACTTGGCAGAATATGAGTTGATTGGAGCAGGTGCTGGTCTTCCGGGAGAAGAATTGTGCTTATATTGTGGACTTGGGGAAGGAGGAAATTTGTATGCTTTGGGGTTGTGGTTTGTGACAAGGTAATCGTTCGTGGGCTTTTGTTTCTGAGCATACAGTTTAGACTTTTCCTCGTCTGGAATTGGCTTCAATGAGTTTCTTAAAGGAGAAGATGTTTGCACAGAAGACGAATTTTGTGTGGCCAACGCCGATGCTGATGCCATTCTTACCAACTGGACCGGAGAAATGGACTTATCGTCGTTCTTGAACTCAAATGAGAGCTCTCTGGTGTGGTTATCGAATCCAAAGATAGCAGTTCCACTGATTTTCCTACTATGTTTTGCTGTGTGAGAATGCATTGAGTTGGTTGTGGAATGAGAGGGTCTACCACTGGGGTTACCACTGACATCGGACTGCACTTGCAAGTCATTTACAAAACCTGTTGGCACGTCGAGATCTTGGATTCCTAAGAGGGTTTCGTTGAACAAATCATCCATGTTGTTATCTATTTCGTCAAGATATGGCACGATGTCATCCTTAAGCAAATCCGATTCGATTGGAATCGCCGGCCAATCTGAATACTGCTCCATTTCGTGAAGGGTTGAATTGAAGGTTATGATATGAAAGTACTAATACTAATGTCAGAACACAACGATTTGAGGATTTAAAAACTTGATAGTTGGGACCGGAAGTTATTCAAGATGTGGTTAATGCCATCAAACAAGATCAGCAAAAGATCCAGTTAATATTGCCTAAAGAAATTGCAAATGAATTACCGGATTTGGGCATTGTATAAATATTTGCAACTATTTCGCATTTGTGGAAAAAATAATTGCAGTCGAATAATGATTGATTACATCAACACACCAGATTGAAATATATCACACAGAGTTGCTTGCTTACATAACCGAACATAGAAATGTTCTAATAAATATTATTCCTACTTATGCACTAAAGATTGAACTATTGCATCAATAACATTTTTCTTGGATCTTCAATCAATTCTTTGACGGTCTTCAAGAATGTAACAGCTTCACGACCATCTAAAACTCTATGATCATATGTCAAGGCCAAGTACATCATAGGTCTGGACACAATTTGGCCATTCACGGTGACTGGTCTTTGTTTGACACCATGCAATCCCAAAACAGCCGTTTGGGGCATATTGATGATTGGAGTACCGTATAAAGATCCAAACACTCCTCCGTTAGAAATAGTGAAAGTACCACCAGTCATATCTTCAATGGTTAATTTACCATCTCTTGCCTTCTTACCCAAGTTAGCGATTTCTTGTTCGATACCCAAGATGGATCTGGATTCGGCATTTCTAAGAACTGGAGTCACTAATCCCTTTGGTGTAGCAACAGCAATAGAAATATCGGTGTAATCTCTGAACACCAAGGTATCGTTGTTTTCAATGGCAGCATTGACAGCAGGAATGTCCTTAGCTGCCAAGGTAGAAGCCTTGGCGAAAGCTCCCATGAATCCCAATTTGATACCAGTCTTTTCAAGGAATTCATCTTTGTAGAGTTTTCTCATTTCCATCAAAGCTGACATGTCAACTTCGTTGAAGGTGGTCAATGAAGCAGCGGTATTTTGACTTTCCTTTAATCTTTCAGCGATTCTCAATCTCATTCTGTTCATCTTGACTCTTTCTTCGTTTCTGGAGAATGAAGTGAAAGATTCAGAAGATTCAGCTGGTTTTTTGGCTTCTTCTTTCTTTGCTGCTGGCTTTGAAGCAGGCTTTGGAGCTTCTTTCTTTGGCTCGGCCTTCTTTGGCTCTTCCTTAGCAGGTTGAGATTCTTCCTTCTTTGGTTCTTCTTTAGCAGGTTCCGAAGATTTGGATTCTTCTTTGGCACTTGCTTGACCTTCTGGAGCTTCACCTTCTTCGATCTTGACAATTTCTTGGCCAACCTCAACAGTATCTTCGGCAGCAACCAACAACTCGGTGATGGTACCGGAAACTGGAGCATTAACTTCAACATCGATCTTATCAGTTTCAATGGTAGCAATTAATTCGTCTTGGTTGACGTAATCACCAACTTCTTTGGCAAAAGATGCTAAAGTACCTTCGGTGATGGACTCGGCCATTTCAGGAACCTTCACAGAAGTGGATGCTAATCTTTTGAAGTTTGTTATGGTGTTAAGTGGTTGGAGAGTTCCATTTGAAGGTTGGCTGAATTTGGTGGTAGCATTGACAGTAACATTCAAAGAATGGAAAGTTCTAGCGATTTTCAAGTCTGACTTTATAGCAGATCTGGCAATAGCAGATAAATGACGAGACTGGCTCTTTAAATTTCTCGACAACATTATGACTTTAATATGATGGAATTGAAAGATAAATAAATGATTTTTATTTTATTGGAAACTCAATGAGCAAAAGTCCCGGATTTTTTAGGTGCAAATGTCGTTCGGATGATGGATCCTCATCCATTTAAATGCGTGGCCAGAAACTGGGGTGTGAAGGGAACACGACAATGTCGCACGGTCCTGGCACCGTGACCCAATTTGCGGCGCATCCTATTGGCTAATTTTTCCATTGCTCCTAATACCACCGGGTTGCGACCTACAATTTTGCAACAATCTCGGGCTTTTTGGCCAACTCCGTTACTTCCACGATTAACGTTGGCCGGTTCGGATTTCGGATATGGATTTGTACCCCTTTATTCCATAGGTGGTGCTAACGCTCACTTGATTCCAGCCACTTTATAAATACTGAATCAACTCCGAGGCTACTTGTTTTGTTTAGTGGGGAAATCAATTTTTGCTGGCGAGCACCTCGTTAACCACCGAGTTTTCTTCGGACGAGCGATTCGATGAAAAAAGCGTTTTTTGGTTCCTTTTCGTGTATCGGGATCGATTTTTGGTCTTAAAGTGGCATTGCCTGGTCGTTAGTTCTTGTATAAGCTCTATGTGTACGTTTGGTGGCACTGTAGTTCTTTGGCTGTAGAACGTTAAATCAGGGTCCAACACCTGAATCATCCACTGAAAGAATCATCCTCTCGGTGGAATCTCTGGAGTTCCTATAGTTTCATACACGACCCGGACATACGCACGGTTTCGTTGCCCATGCACCATGAAATCTTCGGGGATGCTCGTACACTCAAACAATAGGATCACACGATCACGAGGTGCAATACACACGCGAGGTGGTGAGTATCACGTGAACTTCTGATTGCAGCACATTTGAGCGCCAGGATCTTAATAGTAGATTCAGGAATGTAGTCAGTAGACCCACACTTTGCAACAAGCTGTATACATGCCGATGCCAAAATGGCCAGCTGATTCCCAGACAAAAACAAAAAGAAAGCCCGACGCGGGACTCGAACCCGCAACCTTTTGATTACTCAGAATAAAAGTCAAACGCTCTAGCCGATTGAGCTAGCCAGGCTAATTTGTTGAAGTTTCGCGGTTGTTTTTTCTGATTGTTTCATCCTTTGTTTCGGTATCCACACGACCATGATTTTCAGGCCGACTATGCCTAGGGACTAGATGAGTTTCTCAGGGTCTCATCTAACATCCTCCATAGCCGACGACTAAAAAACAAGCTGGGACAAGAAGTCTCAGCACTCTCGTTAAGTGAGATTATAAACTTATTTATTATTGAAGTGACGTAGAACAAGAACAACACAACCACCAAATCAAACCAACCAACTAAAGCAATCACGACAGTTGTGAAATTTTCCGATAGGGGTTTTTCAGACCACTAGGTATAGCTAATATATAATGTAAAAAAAAAGACATAAGCTTATGGCCTAAATGGATAATAATTGTCGCCATTGTTCTAGGTTCAGCAAATATACAATGTTGAAAACCTTTGTACACCTGCGCCACATCTGAAGCCGTAAATGCACATCATCTGTCACTGTCATACTGGTTGTTCGGGTATCTTCTTTTGGGTTTGCGGTGATCTGTCTGACTTGTTTAGTAGTGCCTCCGCCAAATCGCTTTGAGCGAGATCCTGCACCTGGCGCGTGTGTGTGGGTGCGAGGGTTTGCAGTTGCAAATGTAAGGGCAAGAGGCATTTTTTCGACTGTAACTCCTTAGAGTACACCTTGTTACAAGGGGGATGCCAACACGAGGCCCAAGTGTTACTTTTCGAGAGTGCCTTTTTAAGAAAAAATATGCCTAAAATCAAGATTCCTGATACAGGAAAAGTGGTGATGAAGCTATACGATGAAATTTTCGTTCGTTAATATGCTGAGTATCATAATGACGAATACGACACGAGTTACACTCAAGAAGACAGCCTCCGTAAAGCGGGAGTATTGTTCCTGAAGGAGCTTGGATGTTACTTCAGAATACAAGAGCATTGTCCCTCCATCAACGCTCCTACTTACTTTGATTGTGGAGAGGAAATCATGGGCGAACGAAACAACTTTAGATACGCTGGAATATTCTTCGTTATGTCATATATCGAGAGGGACGAGAAGCACACCCTTTCAAAATAGCAGTACGAAAGGGGTGTCCGCGCAGCAGACGCATCGCTTCGGTCCATTGGAATCATTCACCACAGCTTATATGACAGAAACATTATCGTTTCGAACAACAAAGTCAATATCATTGATTTTGGAAACGTGAGCATAGTTAGTGATGAAGATACTCCCAGCATATACTACCCTATTGAGTCCCATGGCAGCCAGAATTGATCTTTGTTGTGAATTCGAAGTATCTGGCAGCAGTTTAGGATCCAAGTATTCAGAATGTAATAAGCAGGCTGCAGAATATTTCTTGGAGCGCAACTCGAGGTGGTGGAAGTCCTCGGTCAATGATTTTTCCTTGACCTTTTCTCACCTGTTTGATATTACTCTCCACGCTCTCGCATCGTAAAATATCTAGTCTAAACTAATTGCAAACGCAACTGATGCTTTTTTGCGACTCAACTTTCAATTAATTTTCAAGTGCCAGTAGAATCACCAGAATTTGAGTGTCCACATTAGCCTACATATTCAAGCCACAGCCAAATGTTCTGCCTTGAAGCCGCACATGGTTAGATATAGAGGCTAACTAAACTGTTCTCCCGATTAGTTCGTCTAATTAGGCATGTTTACCTCTTGCTAAATCAGGAAATATTTGGTTGCAAATTGTACGCGCAGGTTGAGATTATGATTTGCAAAAGTATTGACCTTGTACCACGATGAACTCTGAACGCAATGGTTTCAGGGGACAAAGGATTGTGTCAGACCTATCAAGATTTGAGTTTGAGACCCCAAGCCCTCGGCTCCGCTCGAGGAACACAACTCCCACTTCAATTGACGAGAAACCATCAGTAATTGATATGGATTATGAGTTCAACAAGAGCAGAGAGTTTGCTCCAGGCGTATCGCAAGAGGATATTCCCATCCAGAACATGGGGCCACCTCGAAGTAGGACTCTTCTAGAGATAGCAGAAGCCAACAATGCTCTACCCAAAGTTCGTGAAAATCGAATCGACTATGATGATATTTACCAATACTACGAAAAGGATTCAACAGCTTCTTTTGCTGACACAAATATGAAGGACGACTTTGCTCCATACCCCCGATCCTTGGGGGAGACACCATTTCCGCTGGATAGTAGGGCTTCTTTGGGCGTTCCCACTATGACGGATGACTTGACTACGTTGAAAACTCCAATAACGAACCAAACATCTTTCATGCCTTCAACTCCACTTACGCCTTTCACTCACAACGACTATAAGGATAAAGATTTGCCTCCGATAATGAATCCAAGCCAGTACTACAAGAATGTGCATTCAGACGAAAGCACTCTCCACAAAACAGATGCTAGTTCCATGACATCGAGACAAAAGCTTATGGAAGAGAGAATGGTCAAATCCGTGATGCACCGTCCCTTATTCAGAATTCCTGCCGGAAACCTTTTGAAGCACGACGACTACTATCAAGATAAACATATCACCATCACCTTGAACTTTGTGCTCTATTTTATTGAGATGGTTGTGGCGATAATAATAGTCACCATGTCTTCAATTTTAGTCAATAATGATCCCATGGTATCCAAGCACATATACAGGTTTTTCATAGCCGACTCGGCTATTTCTTTGATTGTGTCGTTGCTTTTCATTACTACCGTCGTGAATTTTGAGAGGAGAAACGGGAGCTTCTACGTGACGGTGGCAATGATTCTCTCGTTTGTGTCATTTGTTATAACTGTCAGTACGGTTCTACCTAATCATTCGTGCTCCAGCTCTTCTAACTGTAACCTCAGAAAGGCTAACAGTGCATTCATAATAATCCTGGCGTTTTTGTGGTTGTGTGATTTTGTTTCATTCTTGACAGTTCTCTACATTTCCAGGATGAATTTCTTGGAGGAGTTGAATTTTGATTTCTCCAACAAGGGACTACAAAACGATTATAATAAGTCCATTTCTAGCGGGTCCGATGGCATGTACCATCAGGGAAACAACGAGTTATTGGACCCTAATAGTGGCCGCAAACTTAAAGAGTACTACCTTAATGAATCTGGGGAGATGTTCGAGTTGACAGATGAGTTTGATGTTCGGGGTAAAAACAAAATCATCGTGTATACTATATAATAATTTGAAGACGAATCGCGAACTTTTTTGCAGCCAGTGTATTTGTGAACCATGAGATTAGTGTTATTGATTGCAGTGTTTGTTCCCCTTGTTTCTTGTGCACCCTTTACCTTCAATCCTAGTGCTCCAACCTTCAGTTTGAGCGGATTGAAAGAAGAAAAATCCAGGCTTGAGGGACATCTCAAGTCTTTGTTATCTTCCACAAAAGAGCTTGTAGTTGACAAGTTCAACGACAAGTATAATGACTTATACGTCATTCCCGGTTCACTTTTGACCAAGGAAATCAACGAAAAGCTTGGATTGGGCTTTTTGAACGACGATGGATTTGAGGTTTCTTTTGTCGGTAAGGAATATAAAATTCCCAAAGATTTCAAGGCCATTTTCTTATACAACACGTCCAAACCCTTGAAAAGACAATTTTACGAATCAGAAGTATCGGAACTCATATCCAAGAGTATTCCGTTCCAAGTACCTTCGTATTTGAGTTTCGTGGACCATTTTTTGGTGTTGTCGAAGAAGTACCTCCAAGAAGTCACCCAAAGAGCTTGTAACGACACCGTGAGCGATATTGTTGATCAATCGTCTCTCTTTTCCAGGGGTATTCTCAGAACACATCTGAGTATTTTCCCCCTCTTTCACTCCAGTTCTCTCGAAGGTAAACCTCTCTTGGTGCTCATGTTCTCAGACTCCACTTTGGACAAGTTCCAAAAATTGAAAGCCCCAATCATGAGCATCAGAAACTATCTCCAGACTAAGAAGTCTATGTTTTCCACTCTACTCGATAGTTTTGCTTCTGAATGGATCTACAAAATCGACTACCCGAGTCTTGTTTCTTCTGTGTTCTGTACCACAAATATCGATCTGGAAGGAAGCTACTGTCTACAAATTAACAACAAGACCTTGGATGTGTTCCCAGTAACTCCTGAACCACAGAGCTCCATAAGCACCCAAGCTATTAGACAAGTTCATGATAAATTAAGCAACTATGCAGACAAATTCAATGACGTGACCCTTGAGTTAGCCACCGAGCCCAAGCAATTGGTTGAAAGACTTGACGAAAGACTCGACCAAAAGAGGTACAGATTATCTGATAAGATCGATGAAAAAGCCGACAAGTTACAGGACAAGAAAGACAAGCTCAAGGATTTGGTTGAAGATAAATTGGGATCAGTCAAGCGAGTTTTCGGCAAAAGTGAGGAACAAGAATCCGAAGACGTCAAACAATATGATGAAAAGGATGATGAGCATGAAGCTTTGAGGTACATTACCAAGAGAGAAGAACAGGTATACTCTATTCAAAGAGGATTCGAGCTTCCTTTGTCGGTGGTCAGAGAACATGAAATCGCCCTTGTACCTCCTAGAAGCAAACAATTCAGTCAAGTGATGTATAACAAATTAAGCGAAGTCAACAATAGACTCACTAAGAGGTTTTCCATATTCAGCAGTGACGACTCATGTGAGAAGATCACATGGTTCAATGTGTTCCACCACAGTATTTTTGGAAAGCCCAAATTCTGTTTGAACTGACACCACACTTGTGTATTTGGCTAGACTTATCTTACATATAATGTTTTATCCTCATTCATAGACTTGTATCATCTAAAGTTCACTCTCTGGTTGTTACTCTGTGCACCGCTGTAACCGGTTCTTTGTTGATATGGGTTTTGGAAACTTGTACCACTGTTGTTGCTATTTGAGTATCCTGGAGAGTTGTATCCGTTGTTGTTGTATCCGTTGAATACACTACCTGGGTTACCAGTTATTGTGGAAAGAGGCTGACTAGGCTCCATGTTTTCCATGTAATAACTATCTCTCTTATTATTCTCATCAGGTTTGAATGAAGATGTGGAGTTGGAATTGAATGTGTTTTGGTGGTTCTTACTCTGGGCAGCGAAGCCGGAAGAATCTTCTTCATATACCGAATCATCCTCATCATACGTGTTGGGTTTATTCTCGTGTCCCTTCATTGCACTTGCCCCTAAAGCCATCAATTCATAGTCTTCATCGTCTTGGTTGACTGGCCTTCCAGCTTGGGCACCTTTGTTATCGAATCTAGGAATAAACGACACTCTATCATCCTTCATTGGTTGGTACCTGGTGTCTGGGTTTTGGTAAACTAATGCCAAAACACAGGTGACAATTGTGAAAATTAAAATGAACAAAGCAAACACGGCATTCAAAACGAAGTACACGATTCCCATGACTGAACCGACAATTTGAGGTTGGCCAAAGATGTAACTGAAGAACATGAAAAACAACGCATTCAAAGTATTGATGACAGCAATGACAATATTGAAAGCATTTGTTCTCTTATCCATGAAAGGCTTGAAGTAGCATAATCCAATCAAGTAGAATAACTCAATGGCAAAAACAATAACTGATTGAGCTTTACCTTGCTTTTGGAGAACCGCAACGAACAACGATTTCAAAAACACATAAGTGAGGGAAGCAAGAACATAATAATAATGATCTGCCCTGTATTGGACATAAACGAAACCGAATTTGTTCAAGAAAAGACCATCCCCATACAACAAGTAAGCGGGGTTTTTGAATTGTTGAACAGACCTTCTACCTCTAAGGAAAACTCTGGTCGCTGCTTGATACAACAAGGCAAAGACAACGACAAATAAGAAAATAGCCACCACGATTGTTCCAGCTGAGTCTCTAGTGGTCAATTCCCAGAGACAAAGAACACAGATTTGTGGGAATGCAAGAGCCAACAATCTGTACAAGGAACCTTTGATGATGCTTGGCCATTGTTGTCTATATTCATTGAACTTTCCTTCGTTCATGATCTTGGATCTTATAGCTATTTCAATAACAGCTTTGAACAACATCAAGAAAGCCACCATGACGAACGCAAAGAAAAGTAGGAAAATGATACCAGTCAAAAATAGGTCTGTAATTTCGATACCAGCCAAATAGGCAACTCTCTGTACACCTCGCAACACCAAAATTTTGGAAGCCAAGTCGTCGGCCTTCTCATCGGTGGAGTACAATTCCAGATCCAAAGAGTCACTTTGGCCAAAATCGTCAGTTGCAATGGAAAGAGAAAGTCTCTTGAACAAAGTTAAATGATTATTTTGTTGCGTTTTATGGTAAGCTTCAGTCAAGAAGTTCATGGCAGATCTTTTGGCCTTTTGAACGGAGATAGACAAATGAGAAGAGTGCAAGATACTAGTGGCTTCCCCGCCAGTTGCTTGGACATACCAGTTTGCAATATCCTGGATAAAACCCAATCTGATGATTCCCAAAGACCATTGAAAGTTCTGAGACCACGCGGCTGCGATTGGAGGCACCTTTGCGACCGCCATCATTGCCGTAATTGCCAAACCTTGGAAGTAGACGAACAATGACATGGAGTTGGAAGCAATGTGGGCAGCAGTATTGGAGTGACCAATGATGGAAATCACACCAGAAGTGAGGACACCTAACCCGGAAATGGCAGCGATGGGCCACGAAGCGTAACGGGTCTGGACAGTCTTACCGTTGGACAAGATTGCTTCTACGCACGCCAAACTATCTTCTGTATCGGCATCGTATAAAACCACTCTTACTCTCGCATCCAAATCTGGGATGGTGTAAGCCACACCAGGAATCGAACTTATTTTATCCTTTGGAACTGTGAAAACCTGGTTGCTGATCTCCAAGTGACCAGTGGAAAATGGACAAATGCTCTCGTAGTTCAAAGAACAGAAAGAGATATTGGTGGTGAAAGCAGTGAGACCATAAGCAATAAACTCCACGTAAGCTTTTACTTTGGCATCAATATTGGAAAGAGCAGTCACGTCAACAATGGCTGAACTGTTGTCGGGGTAGAATACGACGTTGAAGTGAGTTGCAGTGAAAAGGGAATTCTCTTGACATGTTAAAAGCGAGCTTGTTTTGATGAAATTTTTGGCGCTTACCAATGACGAGAGCCAGATCACCAGGAAGACAAACGGTGTGATGAATCTCATGGCTATAGTTGATGCTGGGCGAACTTGATATATGTTTCTCGTATAGGAACCTTCAGATATTTGAAAACTAAAGTGGTCTTGATATTAATAGATCGGCTAGCTTAAGGCGAACGGTATTCCTTTTTGAGATAGAGGAGCTTGGATGAACTCAACGCCTAGATACGTGTATACGGATGTGGGCTTGGACGCTGGGTATTTCTGGCACTCTCAAACTAACCAAAGTGTTAAGATGAAGGTCACAGATCAAGGAAACAATGGTCGCTGTTAAGAATAAAAACAGTGCGAAAAATATTAGGAGTCGTTGCACTTGTGAATGTGGCTATAACGGCCAGAATCAGGGTTTCAAATTACAGCACTAAGGTAACAGCGACGTTTACTTTTACTATTCTAGTGTTCATAGCTACTGGCCATGATGTCAGTGCCGGAATGAGGATGGGGCAGTGTTCATCCACGCTGGGGCCTCTAGGCCTGTTTGGGTCCACGGTGGGACCAACCCTCAGGCACAGCTCGCGCACAATCAGGGCGCGGTGGTTCTAAAATTAGCACCACCCCAAACATAGTGACCTTAGGCCCCAATAGGGAACCCCTTGGTAACCTAATAGGGAATTCCGTTGGTCAACCTCTGGAATTCGTCGTATCCCTTGGTATAGAAACTCTCCATGGCTTTCTTAACCAATCCTCTCATGTGGTGGACCGCATCTTTCTCTGATTTGTTGGGCACAAATCTCTGTCTTAACTTCTTTATCGTAGTGTCCTTGAAACATGGTAAGCCACTCTCAAGCATGGGGTTCACACACCTCACAATAGTCTCCATGTATGGTCTGCATGCCAAGAATCCCTTAACACATAACTCTTCGAACCATTGGAATGCTTGTGTCTCGTCACTGCCTCCCAAGACTAAAACCATTTCGTGGGTCAATTTGAAAGGAGCAACCTCAAATTTGACACCTCCGGGAACAATATCAAAACAGAAACCGAAGTCGATATGGATCACATGGCCCTGGTCGTCGTACATGATATTACCATTGTGACGGTCCTTGAATTGGAGGATGTATGAGATGATCGAATAAGCCGCTAACGATCTGATCAAATTGTTCCTGGCTTGTTGGAACTCGATGGAGTTTTCGGGGCCAAATTTGGTGATGAAGTACTCATATAACCCATTGACTGCTTCTCTACCAAGCATGTCTCTTGATGTGGAGTTTGGCAAAACATCAATAACCCCACATCCTGGTGCAGTGGCAGTCACACGGTATGGATAGACAAAGAGATCCAATCCAGCATTGCTCCAGATACTTCTGAAGACGGAAATTAATTGAAGTGCCAACACGTCTTGTCTACAATCATCTCCCACTTTGAAAATAGCACTTTGCCACTTCTCGATAGGCAAGTAGATTTTCTCACCGTAATCGTCAATATCTTCCACCTCCTTTTTGATCTTGAACGTAGCCATAAATGGGGCTTTGGCATGACTTTGTAAGGGCTTACCAGATTTCCGGTTGATATCAATAACAACTCCATCGGGGTTACTTGGTAAGTAAACTCCTGAAAGAATTTCGATCTTACTCATCTCCTCGTCAATCTTGGCCTTTTTCTCGGGCTTGGACTTCTTGATGTATGGCTTCAACTTTCCGGAGATGTCTGTCACTTCATTGAAGAACGAGAACTCCTTCTTGTAGAACTCCACATCCTCATCTGCGAATGTCTTGATCATTTTCTCTTGCACTCTGTCCAAACTTGGCTTGATGTTATCGGGAACGGTTCCATCGTCGTCTTTGTAACTGTTAGCCAACATATTCCAGATTATCTGGTGTGCAAATAATTGGGACACCTGGGCCGTTTCCACGATGAATCTTTCAACGTATCCTTTGGCATCGAATCTCAATGATTGGACGATTTGGGGCACATAGAAGAATGTCAAATTCACATCGTGATATTCAAGAGATCTCATGGTGTATTGCAAAACATATGGGTTGCCTCCGAATGGTGGTAAGAACAATTGAATGGCGTCTATAGGGGCCAAAGGTTCCCAAAATAAAAGATGGTGGCTAGGGAAATTAGTTCCAGCATTGATGCCAATTAAATACTGAACTGCACTTGGGTAGGAAATGGCTGGCAATGGATCGTGCGTGAGAAGCTTTTGCAAGAGTTCATCCAAGTTCTTGACTTTATATCTGAGAGCCAAGTTCACAGCCAAAATGGGGTCAATTTCGTAGGCCTTAGTGATGGTGGTCCCATTGATTTGGTTGGAGATGAACGAACCTCTCACATCACTTGGGTTTAATGGGTTCAACCACACAGTAATCCGAGAAATCTCATCATCAAGGAAGAACATGGCGATGATTTTCTTACTTTCCAATGCCTCGAGCTTGAATGTGCTTATTTTCGAGGTCAACTTGGCCACGTCTTTTAACAATCCCAAATCGCTCTTGGTTTTCAACATGTTTGATCCGTAGGGATATTTGGCTGGCTGTCTGAACCAAGTCAAAATACCGTTCAATAATAGCTCAGTCAAGTACTTTTCGCTTCTGGAGCCCAACTGGGTGTGGTATTTGAGCACCTCAAAAGCGAGAGCAATAAGCTCGAATCTGGCATATCTGGCATATGGATGAAGACTTGCAGAGTCTAAGTTCTTCAAACCAACCTCAACAAACAGGGTGAATATTTTTAACAAGTGGTCACTTTGGTTGAGGGTAGCTTCCAAGCTTGATGAGAACAATTTGATGATTTGAAGGTGTGGTTCGAATCCTTTCAATACCAATTGAGCCACTTTATTGGTGTGCTTGTAGTCAGAAGGGGAGTATTCCATCTTGTAGAATTCAGTGGCTGCTAAATCGTGCTTGGTGGTGAAAATACCTTGCTGTAACTTGATACTGCTCTCCCATCTTTTGTTGATTTCGGCAATCAAGAAGATGGAAATGGTGGCTCTATCTTTCATTATGGCAAACCAAATACCAATGGCAACACTCATGATACTAGATTCGAAGATGATGAATGGAATCTCAACTAAGTACCTTACCAATTCAGCGGTGTTATCTTCACATACCAAGACCAAGCCAGCTAATTCACTCAACAAGTCAATCACCTGGTCTTGTGGAACGTGTACGGATTTATCATCCAATCTGAACCTCAAGTCGATCACTTTGGCCCTGATGTCACTGAAAGCACGATCGGTATCCTCTCTGGTTCTCAAAGGAACTTTGTTCAAAAGGTCTGAGACAAAATTGGATCTCCAGGCGATCTGAGACATGAATCCAGGCAATGTGTTCAAATTCTTGGACTGGATTCTGGAAATATGGCTGAGTTCTCTTTCGTTTGGCAAGATGGAGCCGGCCATTTCTAAAGCGAATGAAATACCATACTGAACATCACCCCCTCGATAGAATTTATCAGTTTCGGTGATGTAAAGTTGGATTAAGCTTTTGACATCATAGTCACTCTTTATCAACGCTAACTTGATCCAATGTCTGGACTTCTCGTTGAATCTCTTGAAAGTCTCGTTCCTCCATTTATATGAATCCGAAAGCAACAAAAGAATTCCTGTTCTCTTGGCTCTATAGCTAATGGTAGGTTCATACTGATTTACATCCGCATCCACAACACTGTCAAATAACAAACTCAACAAATCGAAAATCGCAAATAACGATTTCTTGTGACAAAGAGATGAAGGGATCTTGTTGATGAGTAAGTCACTGCATTGAATGGCAGCATCTTGCAAATCTTCCAATCTGTGACAACATAATGCGAGAATGATTGTCAATTGGTCGGCAATTCTATCGGAACCAAAGTTTTTGTTAGCACCTGCATGAACCAAACTGATGAAGTCTTTCACCACCTTGAAAGCCAAAAATCCAATGTACTTATCGACCCCACTAGTTTTAATTGAAGGGTCAGAATAATAGTACAAGATCTTAGAACAGTCTCCTGTTCTGACCCTAAAAGATTCGGCCAAAAGAGTGGCAGATAAGAACATCAACTTGGGGTACGACATGGTTCTGTGGACTTCGAATAACTCTCCCAATGCACTTCTGTGGTCCTTGACATTGTGATTGGAAGAGCCTCTTCTTAAAACAGTGTTCAAATCGAGCGAAGTTTCGGTTCGATCCCAAGATAATTCTGATGCCAAAGGTGGAGAGTTGTAAGCAATCCTCTCTAACTCCTTGGAATATTGTTTGACATTTTTGGATCCAATCAGATAACCGTGAACTGCCATGTTGAACCAAATGTTCCTGAACAAGTTGATGGTCTTGGTGTCTTTGATCTCCAAAGGCTTCTCATCAGCGTAGACGTTAGGAAGAAGCTCAGCCAAAGGTTTCAAAAAGATCCCAATCTGGTCTCCGATTTCACTGATCTCATTGTGAGACCTGTGGTGCTCCAACACCTGAACGTCGCCTCTTCCCACAATAGATGACAAAACCTCTTGTAAGTAAATGATGAAAAGGGGGTGCTCTGGGTGGATTTTCCGGGACAATTCCACTCTGGCTTCAATCAAGTTATTCAATAACACATCGTTCGAATTGTTGAAAGCGTCTAAGGATAATTTGTTGACTAGTTTATTCAAAATGATGAATTCACGTTCAGGTAAGTTGGGAGCACAAGAGATCAATCCCTTCAACAATACGGGTCCAATAGAAGAGTCTAGCTTTCCTGTTTTCTGGGACAAAATTGTCACTGCTAAAGTGCTAACACTTTCGTCATTGCACCTTTCTACCACCTGGGTGATAGCGGTGATGGCGTTAGAACACACGTGAAGATACTCATTGTCCTCATAGTCGACGCCATTCAACGACTTGTTTTCGAATTTCAAATGGCTGTGGCTTGTGAAGTCTCTATGGTTTCCATTGGCGTGCCCGTTGGAGATCCCATTGCTACCGTTTGGATAGCCATTTAAGTACCCGTTTGGCGAGTCGCCGTTGGTCTTGATGGAGTCACTTCTAATTCTTCCGTTTCCGTTGATAGACAAATCTCTGATACTGGAAATATCGGGTCTACTCAAGGTGGTGTTTCTTCTGAGGTTGGCTCTTCCTTGAGGCACGTTATCATTCACAAATAACAAGTTGGTCAACGCATAGATGGTGGTTATAACTGCATCTTGTGACAAGACTTTACTAGCAGTACCCACACTGATTGAAGCCTTTTCACAGTACGCAAACCCAAACTTAGGATTGGCTACCAAAGCAGTAAAAGCTCTGGACAACGATGAGCCAATGGTCTCGTCTTTGAATACCAACAAAGAGCCTAGTTGGATGACAGATAATCCCAAATCTGGATCCAACATGACGTCGTAGATCGACAAGCAGTTCTTGAATAGCTTCCTACAAACAGCCAAATCCATGTTATCGGTGAACATTCCACAACCAATGATTTGGAGGTTGTATGCTTTTGCCAAGTAACCGATTTTCAAGCGATCAAAAGTAGAATAGACAATGAAAGACTCGCCTCTGTCCAAAAACTCCATTTTCTGCAACGCCAAGTCCGACAAAGACTTGATGACTTCCATGTGGTACTCCTTCAAATCCAAGCCCTGGTCTATGAGGCCCTTGGAGGACGAATCGGAGTCGATCTGACCCGAGATCTTGGTCAAAAGAAACTCAATCAACGACTTGTCTTTATTTCCAAGAAGTTGATTGATCATCGAAGTCATCAATTTGCTCAACGTCTGGATGAAATACACCGGCGAGAGCTCAACAAAGTCGTCATGTTCCAACAAGTACACGATTTTCGGGTCGGACGACTTGTAGACGGAGTTCGAATACGATTCGAGATCGTTAAGAAACTCGAAGTTGTCCACACAAGTGTCCAAAGTCCGGAAAACAGAAAACGAGGTGAAGTTCTGCACCAACAATCTGGGGTCTTCATTCAAGCTATGGATGTATCCAAGAAGAGTGAAGTAGTTACAGTATTCCAAGCTCTTATTACTGAAGAATTTGGCATTGAAGTCCTTGAACAAGTCCACGACCTGGTTGTAAAATTGGCCGTCGAACTTGAACGCCAAGTTTATGGCACCGGTGGTGAGACGGGAGGCCAATTGGAACCAGGGACTCGGTTTGGAGTGTTTTTTCAAAACGTCGTACGAGAACTCTTGGTTTGGCAATTCCATCAAATACAACTCAATTTTCTCGAGAATAAGCAGTGCCTGTCTTGGGAACTTCATTTCCGAAGAAGTGGACTCACATAAGGCCACAAGAACCTCAAATTCCCGGGAGTCGATCTCGATCTTGGACAAATCAGCTGCGTCTTTAGAAGTGTTTTGCAACAATTTGGTGAAATTGTCCTCGTCTTCATTGGACACAATTTCAGTTAGGTTGGAGGGTGTGTTTTCCACACACAACTTGGCCAACCTCTTGTAGGCATCGCCACGGATGAAGTCTCTGGGAATGCCGTAGAAGTCCATAGTTGACTGAGTTGGGGAAAAAACATGTGAAGCGCGAGGACGACTACAACGAGGGGCCGGGGCAAACTGGGACGAGGTGCCAGGGCGAACTGGGACGAGCGCGCCCGAACTACAACACTGGAACCTCCACTGGAGTGTGAATTAAGTCTATCGTACAACTAGAATCTATCATACAACTAGCACTAAATAGATAACCGGTTCATTAAGTCATAACAACAATGCAAAGCCTAGCCCAAAGACTAAGAGTATGTCTCGATCAAGGTGTCTCTTAAATCTCCAGTAATGGCATCTTGCTGAGCATCTTGTAACTTAAAGATCGATTCCACAACCGATAATTCTGGAGCAGTGGTATCCAAACCGGCCACAGCCAACCAATCGTTGACTACCATTCCGGCCCCAACAACACTGGAACCTCTGTTGACGGTACCGGCCACTAAAGGAACTTGTAACAAAGAACTTAATTCTTCTAAATCTTGGATTGAAGTTTGAGGATGGACAATTCCTCCTTGGTTTGATAATGAACAGTAAGAGCCCACCAAAACATTTCCTGCGATGGTTTGACGGAACACCTCGACTCCCAATACATCTGCGATCAATTCTTCGGTTTCTCTCTCGATATCTGGATGAACTAATGCCACATAATCATTACAACAAATGACATTACCCAAAGCTGATAATCTTTCTTCCACTCTTTGGATTTTGACAGAGTCAGGAAGAGAGTTTCTCAAGTGCATCAACTCTTGGTCTGTGGTCTGGGTTGGCACCAACAATCCTCTTCTATTACCTGCGGTCATTCTACCGACGATTCTAGTACCAGCAATGGTGGTGTGAACAATTGGAATCACGTCACCTAATTCTGCTTCAAAAGCAGAGTAAAAGTTCTCGGAGCCTCCAACAGCCACCAACGCATATGAGTTTGTGAGCTTGGAAAACACTCCTACTTCATTGGAGTTTTCAAATTGAGTTCTACTAGCCATTTGGTGAAATAATTTTTGATAATTTTTTTACTCATTTACTCATCATCACCGTTTGGGATGCAGGTCGTGCGCGGACAGAGAGAGCAGAGAGGGAAGTGCGAGCAGGAGACAGTGCGGCCGTACGAAGTTGGAACGACAGTACTGGGATCGCACCACGATCGCACAACGATAGAACGAAGGTACTGCGATCGCACTCCACAATCGCATTCACAGAGTATCTCTCAGAGGCCATTACATGGAGCACCTCCACTACTCCTCCGACTCAGACAGTGAACAAAGTGAAGCCGAACACCTGCAGCTTCCGGAGCACCTGCAAAGCGAAACCGACGTTCTCTCCTTCATTCCGTATCTGCACAACTACACTCTTTCGCACAATATGAGTGGAGCCTTTGTATGGATTCCATGGACTCCTCTGTATAACATCGCCACAATCATCAAACAAACAGGCGAACGGGTAGTATCACATCTTGCTGCTGTGGCTCCGGAGGCTCATGCTGCCTATAAGTGGGAGAGTATAGGAAGTCCCAACTTGAAGTTGGCTGGTCGCAATCGTGATGCTACACGAATGCTCCACATCACATTGGTACCGAATCTCAAAGGCACATCCGACCAGATATCCAATTTTACCCAGTCACTCACCAACGGCGTGCGACAACTTGGGATTCCTAGCCAACTCGTACGGCAAAAACGTTCAATTCTAGATAAATTCGGAGCTTCTGAGCCCGAACAATCACTAGTTTCTCTCCCTTTGACCACCAGAACACGGCTCTTGACGAGCATGACCACCGACTCTGTATTTGTGGCCCTAGAATTGGACCTCTCGCCTGCCACACGCAAATACTTGACTGGACTTCGACATTTGTGCTTGGAAGCTGCACAATTGCACGGAATGAGCTTCATGACAGTGGCAGCGACCGACTTGAGTCTCGAGGAGGAGCTCAGACTACAGCCAGATCAGCACACGTGGCAGCACTTCCATGTGTCGATTGTACGAGGTGTGAAAGCCAGCGGTGATTTTGTGATGTCTCCACAAACTCTACAGTCCATAAACGAAGCATTGGCCACATACGAAAACCCCCAGCTCTACGACGTGCATGTGGACTTCCGCTGCATATCTGTGGACACTATTCACACCCACAAGCAGTCGGTGGTAATCGATTTGCCCTTATAGAAATATTCTATTTATTGTATATACAACTGATAATTATAATTTGTCGCACAAGAATTAATCTGTAGATTATGTCTAAGCTTCAGAAGAAAATCGAAACCCAATTGATTGATATCGTCAACAGCCGCAACAACGAGAACAAGTGTGGGGACTGTGGGTCACAGTACCCCACATGGGCCTCCTATACGTTGGGGATCTTTCTTTGTGGAAGATGTGCTTCCATCCACAGAAGAGTATTACCGGATCGTATTTCTCTGGTGAAGTCGCTAACACTCGACCACTGGACCTCGGACCAGATCGACAGGTTACGTAGAATCGGAAACAAGAAGGCCAGGAGCCGTTGGAACTCCAAGAGAGAGCCGTTTCCCTACGACGACGACGATACCTCCGAAATCGAACAGTACATTAGAGATAAGTATCTCAACGGGAAGTTCTCTGATTCCAACCCCACCGTCGACAACTACTCCGACGACGAAACAGGCTCTTCCCACGGCTACAAAAAGGGCCTGAGACTGAGACTGAGACTGGCATCTACTCGGCCAAGCTCACGTGGCTCTAAAGATATTCCTCCATTAACTCATAGAAAACTCACCACCTTCGAATCCAGTCAATATCTGAGACAGACCCTGCAAATCTTGCAAATGGGATTCAGCAACAAGGACTTGGTCAAGGAGGCGTTGATTTTGAGTAACGGAGATATCGACTTTGCTCTTGATATCTTGGATAAAGACTCTCAAGTCAATCCTAACCAAACTGAATTGGCTCCTTCTTTGCCCAGAAGACCTACCAGCTCGGCCAATTCCGTGTCTGCTTCTGGTTCCAGCATTCCTGCTGCCAATGGGGGCCAACAGCCGCAAGTTTCGGCCGACTGGTGGACTGGATCTGGTAACTCCTCTGTTGCTGGCTCTGGTCAACAGCCCCAAATCTACCAGTACACCGATCCCGTTACCGGCCAGGTGTCGTACGTAGACTCCAATGGCCAGGAGTATTTGGACCCCAACAATCCCCAACACCAGCAATTCTTGATACAACAGCAACAGCTTCAAAATCCTCAATTGGTAGCTCAGCAAACCAACAAACAGCAGATATTATCGTTGTACTCGCAACCAGACAACTTCACTTCCAATGTTGTGGCACCTGTTGGCACGCAACAAACCCAGAATCAACAAAATACTTCTCAGGCCACACAGGCCCAACCACAGACTCAGCAGTTTACTCAGTCCCAGGGTTTCCCAGCCCAATCTTATCCCCAGGGTTTCCAGGGCTTCGCTCAGCCTACTGGGTTTCAACAGACCGGGTTCCAGGGCCAAACACCCCAATTCCAAGGCCAACAGGCTCAGTTCCAGCAACAGGCTCCTCAGTTCCAGCAACAGGCTCCTCAGTTCCAGCAACAGGCTCCTCAGTTCCAGCAACAGGCTCCTCAGTTCCAGCAATACCAGTATCAAAATCAGCCTGGTCAGCCACAAGGATTGGCCCAACAGCCAACGGCCTTGGGATTCCAACAACCATATGGACAAAACCAGGGAAATTGGTAGAAATGTACACTCCACGATGTAGGTGAGCTAAGGTTCTTTGTTTTCTACCTCAGGCTGGCTCAATCTCTGATAGAACATGCTCTTATCAGGCTCTTCTGGGTTGCTCTGTTGGGGTGAGCACGTATTGACTAGTATCTGAGCATCACCCAGCGTAGGCACCACCTATTATCAAGGTGCCACTTAGTATCCAGGCACTTCTCCGCCTCCAATTGCAGAGGTCTGGAGACCATAATTCTGTGCATTTCTACTTACCTATGTAACCCGGTCCTGTGGCTTGTGTAGATTCGACACCTGGTTGGTGGTCAAGTCGAAGAGCAAGTCGTTCTCCAAAGGAAGTATTGCTCGGTGGTATTCACTTTGAAAATTACCATTGGTCAACTTGTCGTTAATGGACGGAAAAGCTCCCAAAAGAATTTCAATGTAGATGTGGATCCTGGTTACTGAGCCCACACAGTTCTTCATGTTGCGGTCGTTATACCCTCTGAGGTTGATGATAGACTGCTCTACTTCGGCCTGAGTGATTATCTCTTCTTTCAGTTGCAATTGCAGCTGATTGAGCTTCCGGAGCCATGAGTACGTCAAGCAAAGACATAACGTAGCTTGGTATGCAAACCAATAGTGCAAACTCCAGATGGAGTTGATTTGGATGTAGTTATCGGCTTCGTTCAACAACTTTTCAATCGATATGGAAAGCTTCACGCACTCCATGATCATACACTGGGTGAATTCACTTACTTTTGTGAACTCGTGGTCACAAGATTCCATCAAGAACTGGAAAAGAAAGATAGACCGGTAGTAGTTGTGTTCGAGCTTCAACTTGATGATGAATGTATATAAGAACGGGTCATCATTTTTCATGAATGTTTCTGCAGAAGTAAGCCATCCATCCAACTTAATTCTCAACGCTTGAAGACGAGCTTCACGCTTCAGGTAAGTCATAGGGCCCTTGGAAATGGAACGATTGCATGACTCAAACGTGTGGATAATCTGCGTGAGGACATTAGAGTATCCAAAGTACTGCTCCAACGGATTGGAGGTGTGAATATTGGGCACTCTGATTGTAATTTCCTCCCTCTTGAGCGACGAGTATCTTCCGAGCGAGAAGCTGGTCCTTACTTCAAGCTGATAGAGACACCACCACAAGTTCATGAGCTCTTTTTTGCGTTCCGGGTCGGGCTCACACTCACTTATTGATTGTCTGTGTAAGCCGATGGAGATAGCCATTCTACAGGCACACTCTATCAAGAGATAGCCACACTCTCGTTTTCTATTCTTGTTGAAGAAGAGAGAGAGCAAGTAGAAAATGACGATGTTGTCAGTGTTAGGGCTCATCATGAACTCGAACGAAGCGATATTCACGGTTCCAATGATTTCTGCCACTAACGGGCTTTCGATCTTCTCGGGATCACGCACGTTGTAGGTGTACCCAAGCACTATCACCATGTATATCAAGCTTAGCTCGCTCAATGAAAGACTGGAGGTTGCCAAAGATTCATCGGCACGCCAGAACCGGGCATAAAGGCTGTCGAATCGGGGCCGAGCCACGCACGGGAAGTAAAGATTCAACTGGCCAAAGAACACGTTGATGTAAATGTCGGCCATGGGCTTATTGATGTGGGAAATGGCCGGGAAATTGTGAAGGCTTACCTGGTTCAGGTGCTGAACCTGAGAAGGTCTCTCGTCCGTGGACCGGATTTCGTTTTCGTACGCATGCTGGTACGTTTGCTGAAAATCTATGGTCACTGAGTTGGAAGTAGCCATGAAAGAAGTGGCAAAAGACAAGAACGCCATGCCACTGTTGGGCCCTACGAAATGGGAGTTGCCGTGAGTATCGAGAATGAACTTATCTTCCTCGACATCTTCTCTGTTCAACTGCGAGATAATATCTGATGTTGCGATACCTGACTGGTGGGCAATAGCGGACCCTAGATGGTGTAGCTCATCAAAAGAACCGGTAAGCTGATCGTCTCTGGACGGAAGAGGAATGTTAAGTTTCTCACCCAATAAAATGACCTCGTCGATATTCAACACGTTAATATCTGGGTAAAGACCTTGCACCAAAGCTGTCAAGCACTTATAGTGGAGACCCAAGCTCTCTTGGGGAGTGCTTTTTCGCTTTCTTGTTTGGCTGGTAGTGCACTCTACACCTTTATTCGTGCACTCTACACAAGCAATATGGACACTTTCAGATTTGAGGTGGCCGTCCTCAAATCTCCGGCACCCAATTTTGCGGGTTCGGCACCTGTCACAGCTGAACAAGCTCCGTTTACGTAGGTGTTTGGGAACTACTTTTCTCATTACTGGAAGCCAGAGATTCCATGATATATTTATCTTAAAATGATCATACAGGACTTCGCGATAAGCTCCTGCGCACGCGATCTCTTATCATTGCACAATACACGACTAGAAGACCAAAAGATCCAGTAACACGAACAAAATATCTTGTGACACGCACAAATTCTACTTGGGCTCCAAGGTGGACCTGAACTTAATTGTGAGGTACTCGTGGGAGTTCACGGGCGGGTACTTTTTCGGGTTGGTGTCTGAGTACGTGCCGGGAAGACAGTCGATTATTGCTTCTTTGTTGGTATTAACAAAGAACGGAATCGAGTACCGGGCCGTGGTGAGGCCTGTTTGTTCCAGTAACGGTGGAGCAGTGACTCTATGTAACGTAGACTTGAGCTCATCGTTACTCCAGCGCATTAAAAAATCCCCGATGTTCACCACAAGCGTGTCTTTTATGTATGGAACTGGCACGAATGTTCCCTTTTCTGTAGGATGCTCAACCTCTAAGCCTCCACAAGGGTCCTGTGATAACAAAGTGATGGTTCCGTTGTCTGTGTGGGCGCCTATTCTCTCCGATCTGCCCTCGAGAAGATCTTTGGCCGGAGTTGGAGGATAATGAAGGTATCTCAACGAGAAATCCTTGTTCGAATGGTACAGATAGAAGAAGTCTGGCTCGAGATTCATTCCAATGGCTATAGCCCTCATTATCTCAAACGCAACCTCGGTGTTTTTGGCGATGTATGACATGGTGAACTCCTTGAATCCGGGAATGGCTGCGCTGTCTGGCCATATATTGCCATACTGTTGAGCTTCGATTCCAGAGTCAAACGACTCCTTGATGTCAGGAATCTGTCTTAATTTCTTTATGGTTTCGGCGTCTGCAGAAACAAAGTTGACGGCTTTTTGTCTGCCAATAGCAGCATATCCACGGTGGTGAGCTGGGTCTTCGGGACGATTGCATTTGAGCTTTTCCTGTAAAGGCAACTCGAAAAACTTCTTTCCCCATTCAAACGACTGGCTCATCATCTCAGAGGGAACTCCGTGATTTTTCAAATACAAAAATCCGGTGTTCTTCATGGCTTCTGCTATTTCTTTAGCAACCAATAATCTTTCTTGTTCGGAGCCATCGTAAAAGGGCTTGAAGTCGATCACGGGTGCAACTATATCACTGACTGTCATTGTGGTAAGGGTTTTGAGAGCTGAATCCACCTATTATATATCACAAATTGGGGAGATCAAGGAAGTGCCAAAACCCAGTTCCGATAGCGACTGCATAGGAGATTGACACTCGCGGATAGATTAGACACATATCCGAGAATTAGGTTTTGGGGCTCATAATAAGTTTACTGTAAGTTTACTGTAAGTTTACTGTAAGTTTACTGTAAGTTTACTGTAAGTTTACTGTAAGTTTACTGTAAGTTTACTGTAAGTTTACTGTAAGTTTACTGTAAGTTTACTGTAAGTTTACTGTAAGTTTACTGTAAGTTTAAGTTTACCTATTACTATCTACTGAATCTTAGGCTCGTTCTTTATCTCAGTCACTTTTGTGGACACGTTCTCTTTGGTCAAAGAGTTCAATCCTGCGGGCCCAGAAGACCCCACGGAGGCATTCTCAACCCACTCGTCCTCTCCATTTATCACCTCGAAGTCTGATCCATAAGTCTGTGGAATAAATAAGTTAAGTATCACACCCAAGAATCCCGTCAAGCAAAAAGCAGTGTTCATCAACAACACAATTGCATTGTAGAATCCTTGTAAGGACTCGTTGTTGCCTTTGTAGGTGAACACATACAGGAACCAGTCCGGTACCAAAATACACCCGAACCCGGGTGCCAAAGCTGCAGTAAGGATGAATCTGTCTCTTCTATTGAAGTCCAAAGTTCCGATGATTCTCAATCCAGATGCAGTGACAGAAGAGAAAAGAAAGGTGGTCATACCTCCCAAAATGGGCTTTGGAATACTGACAATAGCACCCGCTATTTTAGCAAATACTCCCATGATAATCAACCAGAAACAGCACCAGTATCCAGCATTTCTGTTTGCGCATTTGGTGACAGAAATGACCCCATTATTTTGCCCGAAATTGGCCACTGGCAAGGTGAATGCAAGCCCTGACAAGATACAGTTGACCCCGTCGGCGAGAATTCCACCCTGGACTCTGGTTTCAAAGATTTCCCCTTCGATTGGCTCGTTCAGCACGTCTGCGGTGTTTGTGATTTCAGCAATGGTTTCGGTGGTGAACATGATATAAACCGCCAAAAATGGCAACACAGCAGGACCATATACCCCTAGCTTGAAAGTGTCTGTCCAAAGGAAGGTGGCTGCTGGAGCAGCATCTATGGAGGCGTGAGTGAAGTATCCACAAGCAGCTCCAACAATACATCCCACTAACAATCCACAAACCACAGAACAAGACTTCATGATTGGAGCTCCGAATCTCTCCACCAAGATGATTGTCAAGAACACCAAGAACCCGAGTCCCACGAACTGGCCGCTTCCCCATGGGGATGTAGTGCCGTTGGCAGAAACACAGGTTCCGTCGTAGCACCCACTTCCTCCTACCCAGTCCTTGAAACCACTTGCTACCAACTTGATACCAACCACAAGAACCACAGGCCCCGTCACAATAGCAGGAAACATTTTCTGTAACATATCAGCAGGCACAAAACTCAAAAGAATTTGCATGAGAGCACTGATCATGACGGTTCCCATGATCTTCCCGTATCCTTCAGGACACGGCTTTCTGACCCCATCCACAACTGGACAAGACCCGTTTGAGTACATCAACTCGAACGCCAGCGACGCCACCGTCAAGGTTGAGAACGAGGGTCCTAACACCGATAGAAGGCCGGTTCCAAAATAGTATTTTGTGTTGAATAGACGAACTCTCAAGATTTGGAAGAACGTCAAGATCCCACTGGTGATCAAAGTACTGCTGACCAAGAACTGCTGAGTATGAGGCTCAAAGTTGGCGGTGGCCGAAATGGAGATCGGAGGCGTCACCACCCCTGCCAACATCGCCAAGCAGTGTTGGAAACCCAATAAAGCTCCAAGAAGTAAAGGTAAATCACTATTCAAACTGAAGAACGGCTGGTACTTGGGTTTTTTATTGGCAAAGGGAATTTGTGGTGTGAAGAGGTATGCATAGTCGTATTCACCAAGAATTCCGTGCTTGGTGGTCCACTTTTTGAAGAATTTTTTACCTAGAGCTTTACCAGTGTTCAACACACTCATTATTCACTATTGAATTGTAGAGATATATAACAGCAAGATGCAGACTTTTGATATTCCACGGACTTATATAACAATAAACTGTGAGTCTTATCTTATCTATATACGACCGGTATGGACTTGAATAGATGGAAGAGGCCGTCAGGATAATTGTGGGTGATATCCGAAACTGGTTCGCGGACGACGCGCTTATCGTAGGTATCTTACTACCAGAATGGTTTAAGTACTGGAGCTCAGTACTGGAGACAAGGGCTGGAGATCCGGAGTTTCACTGAAGTGTGTGAAGTAAAGAGTATACTGAAATGTGCGAAATCATCTCTGGGGTCTTACACATTTCCATTACCTCTTCCCCACTGACTGCTGAATCTGGCTTATGCAATATCTCACTAGCAAAATTTTGGGATTCAATCTTCAACACCTGATATCTGGATAGGGGTACCGTGATTCCTCACAAAAGGCTTGGGGAAAGCTAGGCTTCTAATACAAAATAGTGACTATCTTGAAGATACGGTCTAGTGTATTTCCGAGGGGATCTGAGGACGGTTCTGAGGGCTCTCACCATTCAATAACGACGAAGGCAATTAGTATCGCAAGAATGATCATGAAGTCTGTCTATAAAGGAAATAGGAAATTAAGGGAGGTATCTGCCAGTTTCTCAAATAATGGAATGGCAACAACAGCTCGGCAACCTCACAACAGATATTCCGTCTTTTGATTGGCTTGCAGTCACCGAGCCTTTCTTCAAAATGAAGCCGTAGATTAGTATATTGCTGGAGGGAAGTGACAAAAGCCTCGTATGCTTTTCTAGGGATGCCAGTTCTTTTTCAAAGCCCGATGTAATCTATTCTATTTTCTTAATAGTTTCACGTGAGCATAATTCAACTTAGTGACAGAGTTCGATGAGTCAGTGACGATCGACAAGTCAATGAAGTATAGCAATTTTTTGATCCAATCGATAACGTCTTTGGTTTCTGGGAATAAATAAGAAACCGACAATTTCTTCAGATTATCAAATTCCTCCAAAAAAGAACTCAATTGAGTTTAGATCAGATACACCTTATCAGAGAGGAGTTTGGATAACTCAATAATCGACACTGTCAATGGCTCTATGGTTGTTTTGTAAGGTTAGGACTGCAATTTATTATTCTTTAATACCAGCTCGCATTCTACGATTCCGAACATCTCGTTGATTTGGTCTTCCAAGAACCCTGTTTCTGTCCTTGTGACATGGAGTCTGAGAGTGATATCCTCGCAAATGGGAATCCACCCTCAAAGCAAAGGGTGCTGTAATTTGTGATGATATCGCAATATAGAGGGGAATATTCTTCAAGTCACGAAAGAATTGTATACAGAATTATCTAAACTGTACTTAAATAGCTTCAGGTGTGATAGTATCACCTGCTTGTCTACTTCACTCAACTTCTCATACTCGAAATGAATCCTTCGATCCCCAATAGAATATGTGATCCTACTTGTTAGCGTATGTTCAATCCGCGAATCCAATAAATGGGTTTACGTTTAAACTTGAGTTAGAACTTATGCTGAAGAGTGGGAGATGAAAGGTGGCAGTTTGTATGGTCTGTATGTGTGTAATATATATGGATGGTGTGATAAATTGTCAATAAAGCAGAGAGATGAGTGCCTCGCCTAATATATATATTATATAAGATACGATAGTGTTGGGAACTTGTAGCACTGATACAAAAGGGGCATGTTAGACACGGACACTCGACTAAATTTACCCACACCACCCACACACACACACACGTCCGTTGAATCATCTTTTTACATAGGGTCTGTTTCAGGCGTTTTTTTTGTGTACATCAAGAGGTTCCAAGAGCCTCCAATACATTTGAATTCGGGACCGGACATTGGCTAGTGAACCACGGCCATCCCCTTAGCTATAAAAGCCTTCAGTGTGGCCCATGGATTTTTTGTGATTTTTTGTGATTTCTTATAATTATTCAAATTATCTTTTGTGAAATTCACATTTCTCAGCTTTGAAATGAGTACTAATTAGCGTGTCCAAATTATCTGTGTCCGAGAAACGAAAAATAAAGCATGAAACATGGAACACGAAAACGAAGATTAGTAGAACCCACAATTATAGAATACGATATTCAAATTCAAATAGTACACCAAATTTTCAAGGATGACTGATATATAATCGTCGAATATCCCCAAAATGCGTACCTCAAGCCACTCAAGGCCGCCCTTCACACGTTCATGGGGGTTTGCATCAGGGCCGTTCCAAAGTACTTGCCGAATTGAGCTCTAAATAAGAAAAATTAGAGAATGTCGGGATCATTAGCTCAGAGGTACGATAGAGGGCGTGCGATGGAGAGAATATAGAATTATCTTCAAGTGTGCCCTGCTAGTTCCCTAGCGATTTCGCGAAGATATTCCAACATCGCACGACGATAGGATCTGATATATATTTTCTCTTACGGAAGGAAGAGGGGGAGGAGAAATTATAATTGAATACATAACCCGTTCGTTGTGAGACAAGGATCCCTTACGAGTGCTCAATCGCTGGATCTAAGGAAATACTCCCGTAGCTATTGGCACCAAAACAGAGTGTATAGCACTCATGATGCACAAACCCAACTACAAACTATCAAAACCGTGGCTGCAAATTTGCAGCCAGGCTCTAGAGATTGCCAAGGAAGCCAAATGTGTAATGCAGACACTCGAGCTGGCCCCTTGATCTAGTAGTTCTATATATGGGTCTCTCAAGTGCTGTATATAGATCTCATAAATCACTTAACTAACCTATGTATCTCAAAGTCAGGACAGTAGATGAAGTCATTTAGTTTTCATGGAGGTCGCGCTCAATTTATACACCTGTACAGATACAGCTGATCTGATTGAAACATGAATATCACAAGTTCATTTGCATCCAATAATCAACTCAAGAAGGAGAAAGTAGTCTTCCCGATAGTAGCTTCAACTCAATCGATTCAGGAGGGGGGGGGGGGGTCATATCGAACGACACGACTATTCACGGTCTTTCTGAATACATATCACATACCCAAAAATGAAGGCCCTAATTCTACACCAATTCATGCAACAAACACATTTTTACCAAGTTTGAACTGGAACACTGGCTGTGTAATGATGGCTTCAAATGGTGTACAAAATCAATCTCGTGTTGTAAATTCTGGACCGAATGCTCAAAGTCAAATATACGACCAGGGCGCTTCACATCAAAGCGTTTTTCTCCAAAGTTCTGGGCTGATAATCATTGAATCTGGTGCTAATGAAACTATTTCAATGGATAAATTTATGAAATGTTGGAGGTAGCCTCCACCACCTGCTTTGGATCCCACTAGTATTGAAGCTACTAGTATTGAAAGCGGCCTGTAGAGTTTTGATCATCAAACTTACATGACAATGTCAGTCACTCCTTCTTTTGAGCCTGCAGCTGGCGATAACTGTTCAATAGAACGCGTGCCTCTGATTGTCACCATTGACTCGAGGAGCCCTAGCTCAAGGCATGATCCTTCAAATATCAATGGTGATTCTGGGTTTGCTGCAAATGACCTGTCATTGCGAAGCGTTCTTGATGGTTACGTTGACTGTGTCCAATATAAAGATCAAATTGTTACAAAGAACGAGAGCTATCAGCGTGGTAACTTTCAATCGCTACCCGTCGATGGAGTCCATTCTAGACCAAAACGTAATTTGAAAGCAGTGGACTACAGATCAGTGAACGCCTCGAGCCAGAATTCATTTTTTGATCTGCCTCCTGAGGAATTAAATGGTGCACCGAAACGGATACTCTAGAAGAGGACGCCGTACGATTTTATGGAAGCAAGAAAAATACCCGTACGCAATTCACCCCAAACGTTCATGCCCAATGGAGGACAATTGCGATGGAACTTTGAATTATTTGAAAACACGGAACGGAACCACACTTGCGACTACAAATAAATCTGCCACAAGTTCTTGCATGACGACTTTCTTATACCAGGCGAAAATCCAAGTTTGGTTCGAATTAACGCCAAGTCCGGTATATCTGGAAAGCACGGAAAAAGAAATTAGTTTTGTGCCCACAAGGATTGGGTTCTATATCAAAATATATCAAAAGAGGCGATTTTGGATACAGCCAAATTGAAAAGATGACCAAGACCACCTTAGGCTCCCGAGTCGCGGCACGTGAGATCTGGATACTATCTGGGTTTGTAATTTTTAATTCTTCAACCCGTGGCTTAAAGAAATCCAGACCTCTAATAACAGATTCTTTACCTTTTGAAGATACGGTCTAGTGTGTTTCCAGTGTGTTCCAAGGGAATACCAAGACC